>OY757310.1:31933942-32191255 GCA_963583905.1 Stenurella melanura | reverse complement strand
CCGATGACGTCACCGCCAATCATAGCGTGTTTTGCATACTCGTTCAAGTGTTAGGTTCTGACTGTATAAAATTATTCCAGAAGTCTAGGTCGGGGATTAAACGCTGCCAAACATCGGCAAAGTTGTAAGAAAATTGTTCAAATGATTAAAAGTTAACGTTGGTCAAGGTGCAGTTCTAATTTATTTTTATCTTTAAAATCTCCCTATTCTTCCGGATTTTGGGGATATTAACATACCAGGGACATTATTAGAAAAACAAATCAAATTAGCGAAATGTCAAAAAATGCTATATTTCGTTCGCTTCTGTCAGCTCGAATTTTCGATTTCGCCCATGAAATTAGCGATGCCGTGAAAATGCTAATTTCGATCTTTCGATATCGACATTAGGAAGCCTTTCTGATGATGTATTTGTTTAATTATGAACATTTCAAAATGTCATGTTTTGCTTTTTCCGACGAGACTAATTGAAATTTCAAGTCCACCCCGACCTTAGCACATCGCGTTAAGCGACGACATTCACAGCGGAATTCTCGGTTCGAGTCCTGTACGGAAGTACTTTTTTAATTTGTTTTGAACCTTTTGGCTGATATTTCTTGTCCGAAAATGACATCGCATTTATTTATTTATTTATTTCTGCAGTTAAAAACTATAACTACACAAAATTTCAGAACCGCACTCAAAGATTTTATTTTAGTTTAAAATTAACGCGTTTGACCGCCCGCCCACACTTCCCTCCCCGGGATGGACTTCTGGCTGCAGAGCTATGTACTTTTCAGCTAGGACCTTAGCATTTTTACTTTCCGTAGCCAGCTCTCCGCCTATAATAAGGTTCAGTGAATTCTAGGTATATTGAAGTTGGTGTAAAAGTGAACAAACAACGAAATCAAACGTATGTGTAACCGTCTTTAATGCCGATATTAGGTAATACGATTCAATTAGCAGAACGACGCCACAGTGGGTCAAAACTGTAGAGTTACATGTGATTAAATAAGTAACGCCTACCTAACACGGGATTTGTAAAAGCTACTTTAGGAAATTTATCTGCAAAATAACGTTTTTATAACTTGAAATGACACTGACAATATAACTGATGACGTCATGAGTGCGTAGTGAATCGATGTAGTGTTTTTGGCGAAAACATTTCAATACAATATTAAAATGGCTTATTTTTAGGTATTATTCAACTGTTTCTCAAAATTCAAGTGTTTTTATCTATAATAAAGCATTATCTTCACAGTGAAAGTGAATATAAAATTTGTGAAAACACCTAACCTAGGCGTCTTTGGTTTTGGGAGGTTGATAGTTAACTTCCTGCCGACCTTACACGCACGCGCTAGAATTGGACGTTAAAAACTGTCATTTGTCACTAGTTCTTAACTTTTTAAGACAGTCAATATTTGTGTACGTCTTGCCGCATTAATTTAATAAGGGATATGTGTCTTACATTTAGTAAAAATAGTGTATTATGTTACTAGGAGGAGAAGGCGAATATTTCATGTTGAGTCCAGAAGTTTGGGCGAAACATGTAACGTGCCTTCTACTCCGAGTGACATATACAATTTTTTCTTCAAGCGTCAAAATAAAAAATTGCGACTTTAATTTCGAAAAATGGCATTTAAATGCGTACATGCCTTTGTTGCTAAATATTTATCATTAGGTGCTTTATTAAGGAATTCATCAAAGTCTTCTTTAGATAGAACTTTTGACTTTTTAGGTTTATAATTTTCGCCTCGTCGCTTTAAAAAGGCAATTAATGTAGAATAGTTATCAATTTTTACATTGTGTTCGATGTTTAATTTAGATTTTACTACTGAATATTGCGCCCATAGTGTTGAACATTTCAGTTTTTTGGATAAATGTGTAAAATATGCTATCATCACAATTTTAATGTGGGAATTAATGTTGCCACTGATGAATTTGCAATTCAGGTAGTGTGCACTGCATTTCTTCAGACATTTTTGCTTTTCAATTTGCAAAACTACCTGACGTGAAATTTAAAACTGACAGTTATGACAAGTCATAGCTACTTGGATTTTTAATTCGTCGTATAATAGGTACACTGATGTACAAAACTAAGTAGGGCAGCACTTGTTACTGTACTTATAAGAGTTAAAAAGCGAGATAAGAAGAATGGAGTATTAAAGGAAGGCCGTTAAACGAGAGACGAAAATGATGGTTGAATACGATCAGCAATTACTAAATTATCTGCGTGGAAAAGTAGATACATTTATATTACACCACTACTCTAACTGTCCTACTTACTTTTGCACCGCAGTGTACATTGTTTCATTTTTGTTCTAGGAAAAAAATTAAGAATATTTGTATTAGTACAAAAACAGGCTTTTTCTCCAAGACGTGTTCCAATATATAATGTAAGTATTGTTATACACTTGAAGAAAAACATATTAATTCCCGCATTTTTATGGAAACCTTTGAGAAAGTGAAATAGAAAATATTCGCATGTATTGTTATTGAACCAAGTAAAACGATCCATTTGAAAAAATATACAATTTACTATAAAAGTAAATTCAGACAAAAATCACATGAAAAAGTAATATTTAAACCAATAAAAAGACTTCTAAACACCTTTGGCATCATATTAAATTGAAATCTACGTAAAAACATTTTCACTAAAATAACGAAAATATTGACTTTTCATCTCGAGGGCGACAGTCAGTTGCCTTTGGGCTCCGTCGTTCGAATTGAATTTGACTTTTCGAAAGTACCACGTATTGGGGAGTATCTTGAATCCCCCTTCTGAGTAGAGTTGATCAGTATCGTAGCGGCGACACGGCTCCGGCCTAAATTATGTAAAATCCTTGTCGTGTCCCTCAGACCAAACGATACTAGGTTCATCTACAGTATCATCAACAACCATACCTATTTAGCAGCTAGTATTGAAAATATTGGTTTCTCAACTCGGTATCAGTGAACGTGCGGATTGGAAACAAGGTTATGTTTATCATACTATTTGTTATTTGTTGAGCTTTTTAAAACAAAAGCAGCTTTAATCCTTCGAATCTGAATGAGCTTTATATTGATATATATTTATTTTCATCTCAGTGGTCTTAACCACGTTTCAATATTAGACAATTCCTATTTCTAGTATCAAGTATATCTCAAAAATCTATAGAAAAGTATCTATTTGGCATTTTAACGTTCAAAACAACTTAGTAAAGGGCATTTTAAGTAAGTTGACAGAAATTTTGACAGCTGCCAAATTTAAAGATTAGTATCAATTACGTAATTAGAAAGTCTTGGAGTATTTTATATTTATTTTCTTTAAAATCTGACATTATTTTCTATATAACAGAAGATACACTTTAAAGTTATTATATTTGACAGTTAATTTGGCAGCTGTTAACAATAAAAAAGAAAATGGTAAATACAATTACATATCATTTGCTTATTTGTAGAATGAAAATTTTAAATTAAAAAATCGAAAATATTTACAAAATTGTGACCTTGACACTGATTTTTATTGGTAAATCCATATTTTTTAGTAAAAATACGTTTAGATGAGAATTATAAAAATTGGGAAAGAAAATCTAAAATCCGGCTGAAGGGATTTATAGAAAATGTTATAATGAACATTAAAATAAAAAGCATCTTCAAATCTTTAATTTTACGATCTAAAGTTGATTTTTGTGGAACACTGTGCGACGCTCAAATTATATTTCATAATTTTCAATGACTTAAAAATTGGTCAATTTTTTTCAAATTACATAATATTCAGGTGAAATTGTCAATGTCTTTAACTATTACTTTGGTAATGTAGATCTCAATCTCATTAAATAAATTGAAATTACATCTTTTAGATAAGGAGTATCAATATCCCAACTCGTGCAGATAAAAAATGAAAAACAAAACATATTTCTCCAGAACTTCTAATATACGGCCCTGCAATATTCTAGCCCTGACTAAGCACTTTGTACTTTACAGATCTCTGTGGGAATAGCCATTATCATGAAATCAAGTTGGTCCTTATTGCTTCAATCTGTTAAACGCCGTTTAGGATAATTTAGACCCAAGAAGACTTGCCATTTCTGAATTTCAGCAAAATTCTACGTTTTCTCCTTTTGCACAAATTGCTTCCTATAAAAAATAAACCTATCAGTGAAATTAATGAAGTACAATTCTTGTCACAAATAAGTGTTTTATTTGTATTAGAGAAATAAATTTAACAAAATATTTAATATTCTAAAATATACAAAAATATTATTTAGATGTTAAGCAAATGCAAACCATCCACATTTTAAAATTAATATGAAAATATTTAATTAATATAAAATCTAGTTTTTTGTTTACAGGGTGTTTCACGTAAAATCGCACAGGTCATCGAATCCAAAAATTATATGTGAAACGCGTTATGGAGTGGATCGTTCATGTTATTACTTGGTGCATGAAAATCACCAAGGAATAATTATTCTATGGTGGGAAGTATGTAATTGCGATACCTGTATAGTATCCTTTACTTCGAACATTTCTATGTATGGATTTATACAAAGTATAATGATTCAATATACTGTCACGTGTTTCCACCCCTTAGAAAACCTACCTTTAAAATCCGTGGGTTCAAAAATTAGAACAAGAGATAAACACTAACACACTTTATTGAATAACTTACTGGAAACTTCACAATACTTTTATTAACCAAGATACACGATTACTGTCTAAAATATTCTTTAACAATGTTTATTACCTAATGTTTTCACTCTTCTGTTCACTTTGAATCACCGAATGGTCTAACTTCAATTCATTTCCAAAACTTTCTTCCCGCGTGTTTACATCTGTTTATATACCCTACAAATTGCCTCCTAGAACCGCCTAGCAGAGTCCATAACCTTCGCGTGCGGAAATTCAGAACAATGTAGAAATCTCGATCCTTTTCTATAAGTTTCTGGCTTCTAGAAAGGGTACTACTAGTGTCTCAGAGATGGCGAGCATGAATTCAGTTGTAGAGACATAGCTTTGCAGTTGCATGCCTACCATTATTGCTACTTGAATCCGGCTATTATTCATGAGCTATAAGCACCAACCCCTAGGGGGCGCAATAGCATAACAATACAAATCAAAAAAAAAGTTATGTATTAAAGTACCTATAGCCGTAAATGGAAGAAATTCACACGTGCCCAAAGATTTATTTCAATAGTTATCCAGATAGACGTGAACCTAGATTTATAACCTGTTTAGATGTATACAGTTAATTATCGTTTTAACTGACTCAACGAGAAGATTCTCAGTTAGACGCAATACGCTAGTGATAATGAAAAATAATATTATTACAACTGCATCAAAATTAGTAGTTAGCCATAGTTGAGGAAATATACATAGTAAAACGAAGAAGCGAGGAGTATAGCGGTACCCTCTGTTGGACGATTTTAATGGCTTTTTCAGCAAGCTTTTCGACGATCCACCTTACCTCGCTAGCCACTCTACAATACTTCTGGTCTCTACTATATTTTCAGACTAGCTAATACTGAATCTGACGTCAATAGATAAAAAATCAAAATAAATCCTATATGGATGCCATAATTACACACTTCATGATATCAGGATTTTCTCGTAACGAGTGTGATGTTAAAGACTGATATTTTCTTTTACTATGAAGAAGATAAATCACTGAAATTTGTGAGAATTTTTTTTTTTAATTAAATTGAACCGCGTTCAAAAATTATGAAATAAAATTTCAGTGTCGCGTAGTAATTGAACTTCTTGAGAATTGCTTAACTAATAGAGTTCAATTGGTATCTTATAGGTACAAATCTGTTGAATACCGCGCCACGACTGGAGTATCCCAGGGATCGATACTTGGACCTCTTTTCTTCAATATTTTCATGAACGACTTCAATGATCAATTAGATGTGTATTTCTTAATATACGCAGATGATGTTAAGAATGTTGGAAAGTGCAATGTAATGAGTCATGCAACCAAGGAGTGCCCAATTATATGTTATTAATTATAGGGTTAATGGCGACATGCTAAACAGACCATCTATGTCAAGGACCTAGGTATAATCGTTCATAATAAATTAACCTTCACTAACTATATAGATGCTGTAATTTCGCATGCATACGAAATGTTAGGCTTCATCTTGCGTAACAGCCATGACTTTAATCATACGAAAACCTTGAACATGCTTTATTTTGCTTGCTCGCGATCTAACCTTGAGTATGCGTCATTTGTCTGGCAATCTCGTTATAACACTAACGATAAATTGGACAACGTTCTGTGTCGCTTCCTGAAATTTTTAAACTTAAAAACTGAAGCTACGTATCCACCAATCGGAGTTCCTTAAAATCAATTGCTTGAAAAATTTGATATTACTAGTCTTTCCGAAAGGCAAGAGTTCCTTGCTTTGAATTTTCTAGGTAAAATTATACATAATGAAGTAGATTGTAGTGAAATATTGAGTCAACTGAACTTTCGTGTCCCACGCATTAATACTAGTCATTCTCGAAGCTTTTATTTATCCACTCCTAGATCTAATATGTTAAAGTTTTCTCCCCTATTTAATATTTGCAGAATATATACCAGCTATGAACTTATTGCAGTAAAGTGGACATTAAGCGCCTTTATAATTTCTACTTGTACTTCTTAGTTAGGTTAGGTTAAGTTAGATTAGGTTAAGTTAGCTTGTATTCCCATCCTATAAATGGTTTTGTACTGTTGGTGTTGAATTAAATAAGTAAATAGATAAAAATAAAATAAAATTCCATAGTTTCAATATTGAGGTCGGTGTAAAAATGAACAAATAACAAATTCTAAATATTTTTAACCCACCTCTATACGGATATTAAGGGTTCAATTAACCGAGAAAAGGTGAAATTTTATTTCATATTTTTTATTTTTTTCACAGTGATCAATATGATTATATTAATATTAAAATCGGAAAGTTTATAACATATGTTAAACATTTTTGTAATGCCTGGTCCTTCTTCATTCACTAGAATAATAATCGGGTTGGACATCTCAACGACTACATCACGTTAATATGACAAGTCATTCCAAATCTATTACGTTTTATGAATCCCTCAGTGGGGAGCCTCACCTTACCAACTACAAATGATATTATTTTAAACCGTTAGCTATATATAATAGATTCAACTTTGCCCTCTACCTTGATACTGTTACAGTTTATATTGTTCTTACATATATCGCATGGCACAATTTTTCAAAATTAAACTTCAAAATTGTAAGCAGAGGAATGAATTTCATTACCGATGCGAATTTAAATCCAAGTCTATATCTGAATCAATTATATACAGGGTGTAATTAGTTTTATGTCATTAAAAAACTGGTAATAGGGACCGACTAGACAAACAAAAACCCTATATGACTTTTTTCTCTAGGGGTACTTGAAAAAAACTGACCTGGGTTTCCATTTTTAATGTTAAGGTAGGAAACATTTGAGAACCACTGTTTTTCAGGGTCAATGGATGTTATAGTTCCGAATATTAGAAATAATAGAAAACTGTAATACCCGACTTTTGTTCCCGTCGGTAGAAGTGCGGCACTTTGATGGGATTACTTGTGCCGAACTTTTTATACCACTAATATGAAAATGTAAATAATGCCTTCTCTTTCACAACGTAAGCATAGCATGGCCGCAGGGGTTTAGATAGGATTTGTTTACATGTGTTTTTTTTTAAACAAAGTTATTGTAGCTTTTATTGTCGTTTATAAGAATTTATAAAATTTAAAAGTGGTTTATTAACATTTGTAACATTGCGTTAAAAGCTTAAAAAATTAGTAATTATTTTATGAAATTGGAAAACGAACAGTTAGACTTCCGAGATACGATAACAGAAAATAGTTGTGTATTTTATGTTAGGAAAAAATAAGATTTTTGTAACGAATTGAGCACACAATTTTTCCCAATCAGGTATCGAAAACCAAAAATCGAGTCTTTGGTCTCTATGAAAATCAATGTAAACAATAATAAATAGATCAAAACAAGACAGCGAATACTAATAATAATAATCATACCTTTAATGCCCAATACGTAACACTCAATAACTGAACAATTCTTTTGAATTTTTCACAAAAATTGTTCGAAATGACCTCCATCTCCACGTATACACATTTCGGCACGTCGAACTAAGGATATACGCACTCCGTTCAACACATTTGGTAAATTAGGATTATTTTTTATGGTTTCTATTCACATTAAAATACGTTGTTGCAATTGTTCTAAAGCTCTTCCGCACCAGCTGCATTTCCACCACTTTCTCCATACACCAAGTGCATATCCGCGAGCTCTGGATAAGTGTAATCTCCCACAATGTCAAAAATCTGCGTTTTAAAACACCACACTAAACTGTGAATTAACGTTATCAGTAAAGAAAACAAAAAGAAAAACTTGGTCCAAAATCCAAAAAGTAACACAAAAAGCACGAACGAGAAGTAGTGTCTTACGTAACCAAGTACTAACGACTTGAACGATAAGTCAATATAACAAATCTTAACATAATTGGCACAAAATTTAAAAAGAACAAAAGCAACATACAAAACCAAAGAACGGGTAGTACGCGTCGTGTGGTACGTTATTTACCAAGTACGGACACAAACTGAAATTATTACTTGAGAATATTACAAGGGAGAGTATACCACGCGTAATAAGATAATTTGGCAGTGAAGAAGCAAGAAACATGGCGGTGCCCTTTGTCGGTCGCTTTTAACTGCTTTGTCGGCATGCTTTTCGATGATCTCTTAGGCGCACCATACTTATTTACATGAATGCCAGAGTATGCCAGCAGTTCTCAAACTATGTTACTAATTATTTTGGATTTTTTCTTCTCCAAAACTATTAGCTTTATACCCCATGTTATATAAGGTTTTTTTTGTTTGTCTTGTCGTTTCCTACCGCCAGTTTTTTTTAAATGACATGAAACTAATTACTCCCTGTATAGTGAATGAGCGCATCCAATCACTGGAAAATATGTAAAATTTCCTCCACAATACCTAATTTATAGTCAAGGAAATTATAATATATAGGATATTTCATGAGTGACTGACCATAGCCTAGTGAGGAGTACAGTGTCCTGAGACCATTTCAAAGTTACCTTTATTATATTTCTAGTGCCCTTCGTTTCTGATATAGAGCGTGTTTTATATTTTTTGTCAAAATTTCGATCAACCAGTAGAGAGGTCTTCACTATTCAGCAAGCAAACGAGCAAAATTATTTTCTGTTGGCATTTGCCTAAACCTGTATATATTGTCAATACCGAATTTAAAAATTCTCTAATAACGTATTTAATCCTTGTAATTAGTATTTTTGGCACACTTTTAATGCTTCGAGAACTAACAACTGAGTTTCACAATAAATCAATTTTAAAAATAATTGGGAGTCTTCCGACTACAAAAACGTCAATAATTAATTACGTAGGTGACTTTAATTTTGCGACAAAATATTGAATTTTACTCTGTATTAGAATCTGTCATAGCGATATTATATCGTTTGCCAAAATAGTAAAAAGGTGAAAATGTCAAATATTAAAAAAAAACTAATTTGTTAGAACAAATACAAAAGAGTAACACTTATACAGAAGTGAAGTAACTAAGGAAATAACTCGCCTAATGTTTAATATAATTAATTAAAAATGATTTCATCATCCTTCCTTGTACGCTACCAGAGTTCTAGAAAATCGGTGAAACTAATTGTATCGTCAGGGTATTGGTCTATTTGGTAATGAAATAAAAAACTGCTGCCCAAGGAATCACTATTTCCACCTCCAGATTTTCCATCCAAGTCTCTTTAAAGGAAAGCATCTTGACCATACTTGCACTCTAGTATGCAGAAATAATTGGTCATAGAATTTTAATAATATTTGAAACAATTTGAGGCGTTGGTTTTTAACATATGAAGTTTCAGGACCCTTATTAACTTAGTCAATTAAAATACATACGTGTATCAAGTTTCAAGTCAATATATCAATTTTATTTTATCAACCCCTTTAATGATGGGGTTCAAAAATATTATAATAAGAGACTTTGGTGTCTAGTACATACTTCAAATCTCTAATTTCTGTACTATTACCAGCTTGATTTTCTCATTTTTCTTATTTACCTCTACTTGTACCCCCCACCCACCCCTTCAACGGAATCATCTCAAAATATAATCTAGTTCCAGATGTTAAAATACATACATGTACCAAATTTTCAGTGAATGTCTCAATTTAATTTTATCAGCAACTTTATATATGGAGTGGGGGTGGTGGAGGGGGTTGAAAAATCTGAGTCCTTCGCTTCTAGTATATACTACAAATCCCAAGTTTCTGTACTCTTATCAGTTTCCGTTACTTATGTTCGCCTATTTACCCCTAATTAACCCCAAATCCTTCAACGTAATCATCTCAAAATACAATCTAATTACAGATGTCGTTATAATACATACGTGTACCAAATTTCAAGCAAAAATTTCAATTTTATTGTTTAAATCCCTTTAATAATGGAGGGGTGGGGTAGGGGGGGAATTGAAAAATATAAAAAATATGAAGCCCTTACTTCTAATATATACGCTAAACCCCAAGTTTCTGTACCCGTACCAGATTACTTTCCTTATTTTCCCCTATTTACCCCCCAACCCTTGACTGCATATGTTCAAACAACAATCCAATTTTAGATCTCGTTATAACACATACCTGTCCAAAATTTGCAGCGAAATTCTTAAATCGTTCCAGAGAAAACGTGTAGAGAAAAAAAGTTACAGACAAACAGACAAAAAATATGTCTCTCTCTCAAATTTAAAATCTCGACGTTTTATGACATTCTAAACCCATTTCAACAAAACAAAAATTGAATTTTTTTTTACCATTACTATACTTCCAATCCACTAAGAGGATGTGGAAGTAACTTTTAACACATGATAGTGAGACGATAATAAGCTTAAAAAGTTAAAAACCCATATAGTCTGAGCTTTCTTTTCGAAACTAAAGTGAGGATGACACTGCAAATCAGGTATCGATTGTTTCCAAAGCCACCGCGATCATTGATAAGCTCGTCTCATTGACTATTCATAGCCTTTGTTTGATTAACTGATACTTTAATAGAATAAACTGATCCAAAGAAGTCCAGAGAATTTATAATTCCGACTATTTTAGTCATTTGTTGTAACAATGCATCGTTATGTAATATGCAACGATTTCTGTATGCCAAAAGACCGTTACCTAGAAATGTAAGAACGCAAATGTAAGTATTCAAAATTTTATTCACCAAATGAGCATACAAGTACATGCGATTCTTTCTAGTTGTATTACCTTGATTTATATGTAGATTGCCGATCCTATCGATTCTATGGTTGCGTTTAATTTTATCTGATGGATAACTCAGAGATAACTTTAAAAATTTAAATGGCAGGCAATTAACTGATAAAACAATTATTTTGTAATTATTTAAATATAATACACAGGAGGTTATTCAAAGGCGGTGGATCAGATCCCGGCAGTCGGGCATTTTAAAATTCGGTTTACAATCCAGTTTAAAAACCCTGTAGCTAGGATTTTGAAATCTGTCTTAAAATCCCGGCAACCGGAATCATTAAATTACGGCGTAAATTTCCAACAGTTTATAAGTTATCACTGCAAGATAGAACAGAAAAAGTATATTTGTAATGTAATTGCCTACTAGTTTTTATATAATAGAAGAAACTCGAGATTTGGTGAACATACTAGAAGTCAAGGTCTCAAAATGTTTAATGACCTTTTTTTGTGTTAAATGATAACAACAATATTTGCAACGGTTTTTTTATAAATATGTCCGCTATTAAACATCCACGTAGTGGATTGGAAGTATATTAATCGTAAAAAATGTATTAATTTTTTTGTCTTGAAATAGGTTCAGAATGTCATGAAACGTCGAGATTTTAAATTTGAGCGAAATAAAATGTTCTGTCTGTCGGTCTGTCTGTCTGTAACTTTTTTTGTCCGCACGCTTTCTCCGGAACGGTTTAAGATATTGGCTTGAAATTTGTATACGTATATATTATAACGAAATCTGGATCTGGATTGTTTTTTGAAGATATCCAGTAAATGGTTGGGGGGTAAATAGGGGTAAGTATGGGGAAATATGTAAAGCAAGCTGGTTAAGAGTACAGAAACTTAAAATTTGATGTACGTGCTACAGGCCAGGGCCTCAGATTTTCTCATAATATTTTTCAACCCCCAACCACCCCTAGTCCATTATTAAAGGGCTTGATAAAATAAAATTGAGATACTCATCTGAAATTTGGACACGTATGTATTATAACGACATCTGAAACTGGATTATATTTTGAGATGATTCTGTTGAAGGGTTGGGGGTTAAATAGGGGTAAATAGGGGAAAATAAGTAAAGCAAGCTAGTAAGAGTACAGAACCTTGAAATTCGGTGTATGTACTAGAAGCCAAGGTCTCAGATTATTTATAATATTTTTCAACCCACACCACCCCTACCCCATTATTAAAGGGGTTTACCAAAATAAAATTGAAATATCACTTAAAATTTGGTACACGCATGTATTATAACGACATGTGGAACTAGATTATATTTTGAGAAGTTTCCGTTGAAGGGTTGGGGGTTAAATAGGGGAAAATAAGTAAAGCAAGCTGGTATGAGTACAGAAATTTGAAATTCGGTGCATGTGCTAGAAGCCAAGGCCTCAGATTTTTTCATAATATTTTTCAGCCCCCCACCACCCCTACTCCATTATTAAAGGGGTTGATAAAATAAAGTTGAAATATTCACTTGAAATTTGGTATTATGACGACATCTGGAACTAGATTATATTTTGAGATGATTCCGTTGAAAGGTTGGAGGTTAAATAGTGGTAGATAGGGGAAAATAAGTAAAGCAAGCTGGTAACTATATAGAAATTTGGGATTTGGTGTATATACTAGAAGCGATGGCCTCAGGTTTTTTTATAATATTTTTCATTCCTACACCACCTCCACTCCCTTATTAAAAGAGTTGATAAAATAGAATTTAGATTTTCACTTGAAATTTGTTACACGTATAACAATACCTTAAATTAGATTATATTTTGACATCATTGCGTTGAAGGGGTGCAAAGCAAGCTGGTAAGAGTACACAAACTTGAAATTCGGTGTATGTCCTAGAAGCCAAGGCCTCAGTAATATTTTTCAACCCCCCATCACCCTTAATCCATTATTAAAGGGGTTGATAAAATGAAATTGAGATATTCACTTGAAATTTGGGACACGTATGTATTATAACGACATCTAGAACTAGATTATATTTTGAGATGATTCCGTTGAAAAGTTGAGGGTTAAATAGGAGTAAATGGGGGGAAAAAAGTAAATCAAGCTGGTAAGAGTACAGAAATGTGGGATTTGATGTATATACTAGAAACCAAGGCTCAGATTTATTTCTAATATTTTTCTAACACCACCATCTCCGCTCCATTATTAATAGGTTTGATAACATAAAATTGAGATATTTACTATGAACGTTAGTACACGTATGTATTGTAATGATATCTGATTGAGATGATTCCATTGAAGGGGTGGGATGTGGTAGGTTGTGAATAGGGGAAAATAAGTAGGGTAAACTAAAAACTTTATTTTTAACGTATATAGCAGAAACCAACGCCTCAAACTTTTCTATGACATCTGCTCCAAATATTATTAAAATTCTATGACCAATATTTTCAACATACCAGAGTGTAAATCTAGTCAAGATGTTTCTGTTAAAGTGACTTGGATGAAGAATCTGGATGTGGTCGTGGAAGTAGTGATTCCTTAGGCAGTGGTTTTTTGTATGTACCAATTTTTTTAAAACATATCTGATATTGTTCCTCATACATTATTCTACAAGAAAAAATTGTTCAATAAAGTGAAATGGTGGGTGTACCCACACCCGCCTCCAGTGGCTTCTCTACGAATATTTGGACTATTATTGCTTTATTAAATAAATATATCTTGAATGTTTAAATATTACCGTATGTGAACATATTATACAACGATTTTCCGAAATCCAGCACTTACAAAAAAACCGCAATCTAAGGAATCACTACTTCCACATCCAGATTTCCCAACCAAGTCTCTTTAAAATCAAAACTATGTTTATTAATTCAGAGAACGTATAATCATCCATGTTTAAATAATATTAACAATTAAACTAAAGTTATTTCAAAGAAAAGAATCAAAGTCTAATAAATGAATGTCAAAGTAACAAAGCATTCTTTATGTGTAAAAGAATTTATTAATAACATGTTGTAAATGCGCACAAATTACTCGTGAACGACTGGCTTGGTTATCGAAATACAATAAAAATGCCTCATTTATTTATGATCTGAAAATTAGTTTTTTACAAAAACTTTCAGACATTTGAAAAAAATAAAAAGTTATGAGGAAAATACTGACAATCAGCATCTAAAACTACATCTTAAACATAAGAGAGGGTTTGTCTGATACCATGTAAACTAGTATACAGATGGCCTATGACAAAACTTAAAATATGAATTTGATATTTTAAGGCAGTCGGGAGATAATGCAGAAAAACTTAAATGTATTATCCCCCTTTTAAGGGTATATCTATCTTATTATTCATTTACGGAAATAAGTTTACGAAAAAAACTACCACCATTCTTCTTGGATGTACTATCAGCCGTAGAAATATCGGAAGAAAATTTTGGAGCACCTTGTATATACGCCGAAAATGAAGTTTCTGGACTCTTATTAACTTACTTTACTTATCTTTCCCTATTTACCCCCTGGCCCTACCCCTTGAGCGGAATCATCTCACTCAGATGGATTACAATACGTGTGCCAAATTTCAGGTAAATATCAGTTTTATGTAATCAACCCCGTTAATAATGAAGTGGAGGTGGTGGGGGGAGGGTGAAAATTATTATAAATAAAACTGAGGCTTTGGCTTCTAGGATATACACCAAATCCCAAGTTTCTGTACTATTTCCGACTCGCTCTACTTATTGTCCCTATTTACGCATAGTTATCCCCCACCGCTTCAATGGAATCATCTCAAATATAATCTAGTTCCAAATGTTGTTACAATACAAACGTGTACCAAATTTCAAGTGAATGTCTGAATTTTATTTCATCAACCCCTTTTTTATGCCGAGGGAGACACGTTGGTCTAGCCTCGTGTATAGACGTGCTGTGGGACGCTCCCGAAAAAAGGCGCTAAGGAAGCGGTGGAGAAACGGGGTTCATATGGAATTAATAATTACGCGTACAGTTTTTTTAATAGTATCAAATAAAGCAGGTGCAAGTGCCTATACCTATACCAAGACGACCGAGCATCCTTTCTCAAGTGCTTTATTGCGATAGAGTAAACACCTGGCAATGTAATATACCATCAGTGAAGGGCAACGGGCTGGTTTCTAATGAGTGGAAGTAGTAACGTAAGCAAAGGATCAAAAGATAATGTTGCGAATTTTCCACCTTTTTGGAAACACCCTGTATGAATCCGTGGGTTCTAAATAATTTCAACAAGAGATAAACATCACTAACACTTTATTTGATAATTTACTGACTATACAATACTTGAAAATACACTTTGTTTACTTTAACCTCAGTTTTTCCGCTTTCCAACTTGTTCACTTTTATAAACTGCTCTTTAATAAACTTATCCTTCCGCGCTGGTAATCGCGCCTTATATACTCCGAATTTGACTCTCTAGATCCATCGAGAAACAATCAAGAATCTTCTCCAACAACATTCCAGAAAAAGTCCATTTCATTCTGACAGCTTCCAGTCACAATTAGTAGGCATAGGCGTATCATCTCCAGTTCCAAGGGGGTGTAATTCATAACAATAAGTTTCTATATTTATCTGTTTTTAAGTTCTATTTATTAATCCTTGTCACACGGTCCATATACTGGACTCGTTTGCGAATGCAGGGAGCTTCTCACGTCGGAGAAATCGGTGTCTGCTTGGTATACAGAGCGTCCAAAATGAAATAGAAAACGGAATAGGAAAACGGAAATTGCTGATTAGTACTGAATTACGAAAAAAACTGATTACCTACTTAAAAAACAAACCAATATACAGGGTGTACAAAATATTCTCCCGGGCCTCTTTCTCATAACCGCTGAAAAAAGCTCTTTTTACCGCGATATAGGGTCCTTCGCCTACACTTCCACGGTAAATGGATATTTACCTGTGGAACGGTTAATATAAATACAAGTTTTCAATTCAAGTGAGTATCTCAATTTTGATTTATCAACCCCTTTAATAATGGTGTGAGGGTGGGGGTGTGGAAAATATCATTAAAAATTTGAGGCCTGTACTTTTACCAATGTGCTTAGATATAATCTAATTCCAGATCTCGCCATGGTGCATATGGGTACGAAAGTTCAAGTCAATATCTTATACCTTTCCCGAGAAAATGAGCGCACAAAAAAAGTTACAGACGACAAACATTTTTTTCGTCCACATTTTAATTCTCGACATTTTATGACATTCTAAGCCTATTTCAATAAAAAATGCTTTTTTACTATTACTATACTTCCACTCCACTACGTGGATGTGGAAGTAATTGATTGTGGTATATTAGAGATAACACTCGACATTAGTCTAAGAAGTATTCGTTGTCGGTAACGCCCCAATACAGTTCACAACTAATTTACAAGTTATAATTGGGAGTGAAACATTAATTACAGCTCCAGCTGTATATATGCATACAATCCATAAGATCTAATTAATTAATAAATCCAAATACCCCCTATTCTGTTATGGAAACATAAGTAATAATATGATATATCTTTTTTATCTGATAATAATATTAAATTACTTCGCCCCTTTCTTGTTGTATGTAAATATTAAGAATTATATTATATTGTAATTATATATTATTTATTGTGTCGGGCCGTATTCACGCAGAGTAAATTATTTCATTCAGAAAGTAACCGTACGTAAGTAAATGTATCTATATAATGTATGAAAAGTGCCTTCTAAAATAAGGGTTTCTGTAATATGAGCAAATCTCTTAAATATTGATCCCTGACACGAAATTTGGCAATACCATACAATTTAATCTTAAATATCTGTATAGCAATGTGTGCAAGAAGAATATGTGCAAGATGTTCAGAGGCACTCTCAAGTTGTATAATTTTAAGAAGACCCTTTCCTTTAAAAGTAAATTAAAGGTTGTGTCTGAGATGCGTCAAATGGAAAAATTGTTGTTAAAAATAAATTTTATTTTAATAAAGTTCAGTGTCAGTGGAAAGGCGTTGGGCTAGCCTCGTGTATAGATGTACTTTAAAATGCTCTCGAAAGAAAGCGCTAAAATAGCGGTAAAACCACGTTAAACTCGATAAAATTTAAGCCACCGATACATCAAGAAATTCTGCGCGAAGTGAAACGCCATAATAGAAAAACAAAGTTCTTATGGAATTAATAATTACGGGTACAGTTTTTTAAATAGAATCAAATAAAGCAAGTGTAAGTACCTATACCCATGCTAAGACGACCAAGCACCATTTCTCAAGTGGTTAGTGCGATAAAATAAACATCTGGTAACATGCACAAAATCAGTGAAAGGCAACCGTGTGGAAGTAGTAACATAAGCAAAGCAAAGGATGAAAGATAAGTTTTATTTTTATCTATTTTTAAGATCTATTTATTGGTTTATTAATCCTTGCCACGGGATATTATTATTATTATTATTATTATTATTATTATTATTATTATAGAAAATATCGGGAATTGGAAAGCGGTAGTTGAAAGTAATTACTATAGAAACAAACTAATATACAGGGTGTGCAAAATATTCTATCGGGCCTCTTTCTCATAACCAACCCGCCATAAAAAGCTTTTTTAATGAGAGATAGGACACCGTAAATGGATATTTACCTATAAACAAAACAAAAATTCCCTGCCGCGAGCGAATGCATGTATGGCAGACAAACGAAGTGAACGCAAGCGGGCAGAAGGACATGCACACTGCTAGATTCAGAAACAGAAGACTCGGAGGAAGAATAAATAAGATGATAAATGACAACTTAAAAGAAGCATGGAAACTAAAAAGAAGCATCTTGCAAATGCCTACATTTCCCATCCGATGATGACAGATGGAAACTAAAAAAGAAGCATGGAAACGAAGCATCTCACAAACACCTACACTTCCCATCCTATATGCCTATCCCATGCGTCATGTGGCTCTCGCTGCTGACAACAAGCCATGTCCAACCCAGCGTATGCAGCGGGTCCGGCGGTATATAAAACATCCGAAATTTGGTTCCGGCACGCGGTTTGGCCGTCCGTTGGACGTGTTCGGCGGACGACCAAGCTGGGTGTTGTAACGAACCTCCATGGATGCCCGGAATCGGCAGCAATGCTCACTTTACGCTGGCAAGTCAATCAATCAGTCAATAAAGTTCAGTGTCAGTGAATTTTCAAATTTTATATTTTGAAAAGGTCAGGGTTACTGTTACTGACCGAATGTCTCTCTTCATAAGTATTACAATAATTACTTTTCAATTATCTGTCGAAGTTTTTGTCATTCTCACTGATAATATCTTTTACGTAGACTTCACTACTCCAGATTTAAAACTCAAACTAAACGAAATAATGCCCTAAATCTTTTTATTTCGATTAACATATATCGGTGTTGCTGTGAAAAAAACGGGTTGAAGTTGTAGCCAGATGTGGCCCAATACATGCTCATGGATAGATACTAATTTGATTAACACTTTTCTCGAATGAGGTACAATTCACTTTTACATGACTCTTCTTCTTCTGCTTCTGCTTCTTCTGCTTCTCCTTCTTCTTCTTCACAGCCTTGACTTTGTGAAACATGCATTATTGCAGTTGATCCTCGTTTGCTCCATAGCACGTCTTACAGTATATCGTTATCTGTTGCACTTGCCTGCTAGGTGCTTGGTCTCACCAAAGCTTTTTCCATCAGCTTCTTGGTAAAATTAGTCGTTTTGGAAGGCGTTCTCTTCGACCTTGGTCTACTGTTGCCTGAATTACCAATCGTTCTATATTGCCTCTTTTCCAGTATTGGGTATCAACTAAAATTAAATACACAGATGTTTTCTATTTCTATTGGTTAACTTAGTATAAAAGCCTGCCGATAATGTCGATTAGGCAAGAATGCGATGTTGGAGAGTCGTTTTGAAGAGGGTACTTAATGCAGAATCAAGTCGTTGATATTGGTGTGATGGGCTATCCAAAGAGTCCGCCACAAATTTTTTTTTAACGCCTTATTTATATTAGCGCACTGTCTATGATTCATCTCTAATGGTACAGGCTATAGTTTGTCCCATCCCATACTGCCGAAAGCTTTGTGGTACTCTACGAAACAAAGATAGATGTCCTTGATCTTCGTGTTAAGTTGTCATAGATTCAGTATTTGTTCTCTAGTATCACGTTCTTTTAACAAATTCTTCTCTATAATTATTATAGATATCTGTCGCCTCCTTCTTATGAGGTAGTATGAAAAGTGAGGTTTTCCAGTCATCAGATAAAATTTTTGTCTCTCGTGTATTTTGGCACATTCAATGAGAAATGCTTGTTAGTAAATTATATTAACAACACAAATTTCTTAAATAGGTATGTAATCATCACATATGTTGACAAAATTAATTACGTTTTACCCTAATTCTAGAAATTCGACTTTGCCGTTCGAAGATGATACATTGGAAGCACCATTTGTTATTAATATCGTACGTTCACTTCCTTGACTTCGTTGACTGCGTATTCGAGAGGCAAGAACACTTGACTCTCATCCTGGAGTCCCGGGTCCGGTTCCGGTCGTGATACCCTAGTTTTTTCGGAAAAATTAATTAATTATAGTATAGTCGCATGTCTAGTCTAGTATAGACTGGATATACGTCTTTTGTCTCGATATTTGTAGCCCCCATTCCTCACAACATCTCTTCAGGTCTTCAGAAACAAAGACGTATTATTTATGATGTGTTATGCTTTGTTGACGTTGCCTTTCCCAATCCCAATGGATCAAAAATTTCCTCGTGATCAAGCTCAACTTCTGTTTTTAATGGCGTTGTGCTGAAATAAACTGGGGTGTTTTTCACTTAATTAATAGTCAAAATTTCATTCATATTAATTCAACGCACAGAATCTGAAAAATAAACTAAATATAAACAAGAATATCTCATAAACATAACATTTTCCTTTTGACAGCCACATAAATTAAAATAGTAACATTCTTCCATACACATACGAGGAATGGACAGGTAGATAACATCCGACTTGAACGACGACGTCAAAAGTTTATATGTTGAGTGTTACTATTATTTTTAACATTGGAAATGTATAAGGAATCGGTGGTCTAACACCAGATGATAGGAAAATATGTAGAATCTAATAGGGGAACCGTAGAAGCTATATGCGGTATATGCTATATGAGTCCTGTGCAGAGGGTGGTATAAATGTTTGGTCGCGACCGCTGACTGCGGGATAGTCCGATCGGAGTATTTCTGGTATCATCGTGTAGGTTGGATCTTTCTCCGTCGCATAAGATCCAGAGGTTGCACGGTTACGGGAGTGGCAATGGAGGCCCAAGTAGCACATAGTCCTAAAAGAGTTAGATGGCAGCGAGTGTTATTAACATGTGTCAATTGACGTTTTATTAGATATTTAGGATTAGATATGTAGGATGCATATTATAAGCTGTAATAATTTGTTTCTTTACACTTAATTCTAAATTTTAAGTTTCGTCAGATTTAAATAATGTCGTAAATAATTCATGTAATGCAAGATAGCATTGTATAAATATAATTTAAGAACTAATCATTTTAATTTTTCAAGGTTTGCTTTGATAACAAAATAACAATCATGATAATGGTTACCTGTAAGTTAGTTGTATTATTATTCTTCTTAACAAGATTATGTGTGTAATCTACAGTAAAACTTAAGTTAGTATCAATTATAATGGCTAGTTCATATGCACAACCCGAGAGGAAAATGCATCTTGCTGTAGAGCGTAGACTTGGAGAAATAGATATTATCAAAATGTATGTTCGGTTTAGTTTGGATAATATGCTACAGACGAATCATTGTCTGATTGTTGTTTAAAAGCATGTTTATTTTCTTATTTGTAAAGATAATTTGGCGAGAATAACCGAAAAGAAATTAATTATCAAATACAATTTTATTTTAATTATTATCAATAGTTGTCTAAAAGACACTTCATCTCTGCGTGGATCTAAATATAAGAAAAAACTATCGTGCCTATAGACTCCTGACTTTTTAAATTGAATTGTATATGCATTTATTCAGTTGCTAAGCAAATTCTTCTAATTAGTCGTAATTACCGACATAAAAATTCACCCAGCAAAATGACAGGCACTTAGACGTATGAATAATACTTTGATTCATGCTTTTCGTCTACATATAGACTGCTTCCTTGCATGATTCTTGTAAATTAATCTAGTAATTAAGATTCATTTGTCATACAAGTAACTGTGAATTAGAGACACTACGAAACTTCTAGGATGCATTACCACAAATTTGCATGCCACGCCTGATCTATTAAAATGAGTAAATAATTATTTTATGAATAATAAAATTTTAGTAATTATTTCACAACAAAATATATTTACTGGCACCCGTAATGCACAAACAGCGATACAACAAAACTTCGCTAGCTATATGAAACTGTTGGTTGTGAATTCCACTGTCCCGACTACTAAAATAGTATTTTACGTACCTAGTGTAAAGTAATACTTTTTGAATGAGTAGGAAGTTTATAAATCTGCGAATTCAAAAATGGTTTCTTAACACCTGGGACACAAATAGTGTTGTTTTCTGCAACAGCATGAGAATTCCAAAATATGGGAAAATATTGTCGAATGTGACATTTCTCAAAGAAGAAGAAGAAATGAAATGAAATCAATATTAAGGATCAGAGTGATATTTATGTGTCTAGAAATGTTGCAATCTGATAACTAATCTAAGAAAAATCCAAATCCAAATACTTGTGATAAGTTTTAACCACAAACAGGGTCAACAATATTAGTGAAAGTGCTTTCTTTAGCTTATTTTGCAAAGGAATCAGAGGTACAATATTGCAGTAATCCAACAATAATGACCTAAACTTAATTCCTACAGAAGATTTAATGATTTCTATGGTTTCCAGACGCACGTAAGAATAATACATCAAGAAAATAGATGTGGGTTCCTGCTAAGGAAAGAAGCAAAAGAAACCGTTTCTGTTTAATAAAACAATAATGGGATGTATTTTATTAAATATCTATTAAAACATTTTTACAATAGATGTTTAGAGTTAGTAAGGGTTAGTTGCCTCAGTGTGGCAATGAACAGAGACCGCATAAAACTGAACTTCACATATTGCCAGCAGTGACTTCACACCCCTTTGTAAACAAAGTTGCTTTCTACTCTGCTTACGCACGTGTGGAATCGCAATTGCCCAAAACTCTTTCTGCTCCCAGGATAAATCTTAATCTAAAGATTTCTCGACTTGATGACTTCCATACGCACGTGTAGTACCTGCTTACTAATATGTATATTGTTCAGCTATAATAGTAATAGCAACTTGCCAGAATTCTAAACTACATGCAAAATTAGTAATTATAGACATTAACATTACTAAAACAAAACATAATTTTCCCATTATCCTTGCGGATAAACTCCATTCGAATCTGTTAACATAATGACGATCTCATCAATTATACATGAGGGTGCAGCGCGAGACAGCAGCTTCTATTTTAGATTCATTAGTAAAACGCGTGGTGATATTTGGCGTTATGTATTTATAGTCTAGGATATCAGCGGTTAGTAATCGTATTTCATTTGTCAACAAGTGTAATGAGATGCGGGCACGCGGCGCGCCCAGGGCGGGGCTCCTAAGCAATTATTGTCGCGATGGGGGGGCAGCCACCCCCGGCCGTAATCAGTACATGGTTGAGGCATGCAGAGCATGCCCTGCACTTCACTGCCCCAGCCTCTCTGCGACTCCTATGTTAAAATAAATCATTGAGTTTGTATCAGTTGCATCTAGCGTAATAATGTATTTGGAACTCAATTATTATAAGCTGATTATGCTTGACTACCGGTTAGAGATTTTAACACTATGTAAATACCTTATCGGCTTGGCATTCTTCATTTCAATGCATTGGTTTTTTGTTTCAATCAGATAACAAAGGAATTATCATAATTTAAATTTATGTGGCCCACTCTGTTCCTATCAGCAATCATGCTATAGAAATATAAAGAAGTATTTTTAATGGACAACATGTATATTAGGATTGGTTTTCTCGATAATTAAATACATGAAAATAATTAAGAAATTGATAGGCGAACCTGTATGGATGATCAATTGAAATTTTTTGAACTTGCCTTCCAAAAATAATCGCAGTCTTTACTATGGTCAGTTTTCATATTATATATTATATATGTTTACCTAAATATATCGGCTTAAATCTTATAAAATATAACGTATAATATACATTCTTAGTCGAAAACTTCGAAACCTATGTCGTCATCTTCTGATTCTAATCCCAGCTGATACTGATACAACTGATGATGAGCAATCAACTTTAGCCGAAAACGAAAACAATACTGATGAAGACGAAGATCTTCCGTCTTCTGCAGAAATTATAAATGAAGATGCCGATACCGGTGAGGCTAAGACAATTGAAACAGTCGTTGAAGTACAATGAGAGTTACCTAATCACAGACGATGTGCAAGTCATACATTAAATCTTATTATAGTGACAGATGTTAAAGACACAATACAATGCAACGCACTTGCTAGAAATAGACACATTGCTTCTTTAAATAATTTCTCAACATTATGGACAAAATAGTCTTATCCCAAGTCCGCACAAATTGTCAAAGAACATTTAGGATATTATTTAAGTTATCCTGTAGTGACAAGATGAAATTCAATGTACGATTCCCTACAGTAATATTTAGGACATTCTGACAAACTGAATGAACTGTTTCAAAAATTGGGTATTAACATGTATATCGTTTAGAGATACTGAAATACAATGTTTACCAAATTACACTGAAATATTAGTGCCTCTAGCCTCCGCTTTAGATCCTTGCTTCCCATTTTAATGTCACTAAATGTAAAATTACTAAGAAGAAGAAAAATGTAGATCCAAACCCTCCAAAACTATTTGAAATGCTTGTATTAATGTACTAAACAGAGTATTTTTATCACAAATGCTTGTATTAATGTACTAAACAGAGTATTTTTATCACTCTTCACATTAATGCATAAATCGATTACGCAATGTTGTCAACATTTTCTATTCTTCAGTTTTAACTGAGGTAGTTTGGGGCAATCAAACATATGGCCACAAGAGATTCAGATTCAAATAAATAATTATCACTTCACTTCTGCCGCAGCAACATACAATTTGAATAAAACAAATTTAGTGCAACTGAAATACCTTTTTTTCGACAAATTCTTTGATTTTCAGTTTGAAGAACTTGGTTTTCAGCACACCTATCAAAACTAACAGCACAAACTGAAATACAACATAGAGAAGTTTAAAAATGAATTATTATTTGTTTCCTTATAATTGTATTGAAACATATTCTTTATAGGATTTTGCAAACAGCAGAAAAAATAACTATCTATAACTAAAAGAAAAACTGTAAAAATATTAATGAAATCTTTGCATTCTTTCGATAACCTGAATTCTGGTTATCCTAGCAAATTAAAATCCTAAAATGAATTTGTCTAATTTCTTATTTGACAATTCTCATTCTAACACTAGCATCCAAACAGTCCCCTACGGCAATGCAGATTAAACTAGTATCATTTTTAACTGAATCTTCATGATCGTAGGGGGTTATGTAGATACTAGTTTAATCTGCATATGGCCGTACATTTTAAGAACGAAGACTGCAAAAAAATAGTATCCAACATGGTAGAAAAATTCGGCAAATTAAGTTGTCTAACGAATTTTAAACTACATTTCCTGCTTTATCATATAGACCAGTTTCCTGAAAATTTAGGTGATGGGGTGTTAATATGATGGCAGACTACCGTTGGACATTGAAAAGGCATGTAAAAACGAAAAGAATAAAATGAAAAAGAAAACCATTATGCAGATCATTTGAACAAAAATTACCCTCCGAGATTTTTTCGGATTTTGACGTTTCAGATCACGTATATTACGAAAATATAGGTTTTTCAATTCCGTCAGTCTGTCTGTCTGTCTGTTGGTGCTTTAACTAAAAAAACTACTTGACGGAGAGCAATCAAATTTGGTAGGTAGTTGACCCTACTGTCAGCGAAGAAATGGTTAAACGTTCACTGGAAAATATACAGGGTGGACCGTCAAAAGGCTAATAATGAAAAACATTTTTTTTGTTCAAGTTTAAAATTTCCACGTTTCATGACACGCTATACCTATTTCAGAAAAAAAAAATTGAAAATTTTTTTCACCATTTTTTAATTTTTTACCACTAAAATAGATGAATTTTTTTTTATTTGTTCAAATTGCAAATTTCCACGTTTCATGACACGCTATACCTATTTCAGAAAAAAAAAATTGAAAATTTTGTCACCATTTTAAAAAAAAAATTTTCCCCTAAAATAGATGAATGTTGTTTTATTTGTTCAAATTTAAAATTCCAAGTTTCCTGGCATTCCAAAACTAATTTTAAAAAAAAATGAGTTTTTTTTTTTTACTAACATTTTTGAAAAATATTTTACCACTAAAATAGATGGAAAACATTTTTTTCTTTGTAAAATTTTCACGTTTCATAGCGTTTTAAGCCCATTTAAAAAAAAATTAGAAATTATTTTTACCATTTTTGAAAAAATTTTACCACTAAAATAGATGGAACATATTTTTATTTGTTCAAATTTGAAATTTCCACGTTTCATGACATTCCAAAATTATTTCGGAAAAAAAGTTTGCAACATTCTTTTACCATTTTGGAAAATAATTTACCACTAGAATAGATGTAAAACAATTTTTTTTGCACAAATTTAAAATTTTCACGTTTCATGACATTCTAAACTTATTTCAGAAAAAAAATTTAGAACATTTTTTTCACCAACATTTTTGAAAATTTTTTTACCACTAAAATACATGGAAAAATATTTTTTCTTTGCTCAAATTCAAAATTTTCACGTTTCATTGCATTCTAAACCTATTTCAAAAAAATAAATAATAATTTACCACTATTATAGAAGGAAACTTTCCTCTTTGCTCAAATTTAAAATTTCCACGTTTCATGACATTCTAAACCTATATTTTTTTTTCCTTCTTCAATTCTTTGGGACTTCCTGCCACATGTATGTTTTCTTTCTAAGCGGTGCTAGGGGAATCTACAAAATATATCACAATTAGCCAGTATGTTACTGGTAAAAAAAACCTCTACGCCTGTGGCGTTTACGTCAAAGGATCGGTTAAAGGTTGGTTTTTATAAATACACAACACAAATAAGTATAAAAACTTGAAATTAAATATTTCGCCGACGTTTCGGAAATCTAATCTGTTTCCTTTTTCAAGGCTTTTTTTGAAAAATCTTTTTTGCTGTGTATGACAAATACACAGCTCTAAGAATGTTTGTTATATTGAATATCCATAGATACTTACTATTTACATAGAACTGTTGATATAGTTAACAGTTTTTTAGTTTCTATACAATGTTAAGTTTGTGAAGTTCTTCTTTTAACATTGGTAGCCAAGTTGTACAGACATCTACGGAACAATTCGACACGCAATTATCCTCATTCAATAATATTATCGCGAATTCTTTAATTTTTCTTTTTTTGCTATCTGCCTCTTTTGTTAAAATTTTTGCCGAGTCCCAGTTTATTCTATGTCCGTTCTCCCACGCGTGTTCGCAGATCTTGGACCTCTGAATTTAATTTTTTCTGAAACAAGCAACACTTTAAGATCTATTCTGACAAAGACGAAACCAACAAACCACGAGCAAAGTTCAAAAAACTGCATTTATAGTATTCCGTCTGAGTGCAACAAACAATACGTGGGCGAGTCATCCAGACCTTTTAGTGTAAGATTGGGCGAACATCAAAATTATATCAGAAAAAATGAAATTCAGAGGTCCAAGATCTGCGAACACGCGTGGGAGAACGGACATAGAATAAACTGGGACTCGGCAAAAATTTTAACAAAAGAGGCAGATAGCAAAAAAAGAAAAATTAAAGAATCCGCGATAATATTATTGAATGAGGATAATTGCGTGTCGAATTGTTCCGTAGATGTCTGTACAACTTGGCTACCAATGTTAAAAGAAGAACTTCACAAACTTAACATTGTATAGAAACTAAACAACTGTTAACTATATCAACAGTTCTATGTAAATAGTAAGTATCTATGGATATTGAATATAACAAACATTCTTAGAGCTGTGTATTTGTCATACACAGCAAAAAAGATTTTTCAAAAAAAGCCTTGAAAAAGGAAACAGATTAGATTTCCGAAACGTCAGCGAAATATTTAATTTCAAGTTTTTATACTTATTTGTGTTGTGTATTTATAAAAACCAACCTTTAACTGATCCTTTGACGTAAACGTCACAGGCGTAGAGGTTTTTTTACCAGTAACATACTGGTTAATTGTGATATATTTTGTAGATTCCCCTAGCACCGCTTAGAAAGAAAACATACATGTGGCAGGAAATCCCAAAGAATTGAAGAAGGAAAAAAAGAAAAAAAAAAAAGATAATGCCACAAATAACATTTAGACAATATTCTAAACCTATCTCAGGAGAAAAAAAATTTGAATATTTTTTTACCAACGTTTTCGAAAAATTAAAAAAAAAGAAACTATACTTCCACTCCACTACGTGACTGTGGAATTGAAATTGTGACAGATGGCAATAATATTTGACATATGCCTATTATACTTTTATTGAAAAATGTTCAGGGTGGTCATCCCAAGAAATAATTCAGTCATGGTTGACATTTGTAAAGGTAATTGCGCAAGCCTTCCATATGTGGCACCTGTTAATTAGTATTGAACTTTTACTGTTGGACGAGCACTCTGTATATTTTTTTGACCAAAACTTATCAGGTTTTCTTTGTAATAATAGTGATAACTATAATCCGATTATTATTTTCAATGTCATTTCGTAATTATTAATTTTTTAGAGTGACCCCCATGCACAAATAAAGAGGGAAGTTCTGTGTAAATACCTTTACCGATTTTTTTTAATGTCATCAGAAAGCTGGCGTCCAGATCTACATTTTGATAAAATAAATGCTCCATTTTGGACTTGGCACAAGTTGACGGGCAATTCAAATTTCAGATAACAAATTCATTTGTGTCTACACGTTTCAATATTTGGGCACCAAAATTTTAGGATGTTTTGTTTTCAACAAAAGGTATATTTTCTGAAAGTTTGAAGCCGACGTTCCTGGGCGTTAAAATGAAAAAAAAACGCTTTTTATCCAGATAATTCATTTTGTACGTTATATAGGCACTCAAATTTTAATTGCGAAGGTTTTTGGTTTTTTGTTTGACCAGATCGGGCCTCTAGAACCGAAGATATTCACCTTTTTACCTAAAAAACGCTGTTAAAAAAAACAAAATTGTTCATAAAAAAACGCAATAGGCTTTGAAAGTTCAAAACTCGGATATACAGGGTGTAATCAGTTTCATGTCATTAAAAAGAAACAGGTAATGGGGACCGACTAGACAAACAAAAAACCTTTATGACTTTTCCCTCTAGGGGCACTTTGAAAAACACTGATTAACATATTTAATATTATGGTAGACAACTATTGAGAACCACTGCTTTTCTTGGCCGATGGACTTGTACTTCCCAATTATACAACTTTCAAATTGTCATAAAAAAGTGCTGGCCGGCACACGCGGTGTCAACGGATCATCGACCGCCTTTGATGTACCGCCTCAACTGAACTAAGGCAAGTATAAAGAGGTAAATAATTCGTTCTCTCTTCGTGCACAATTGCAAGCAGATAATGGCCATAGAGGTTTAAACAGAGCATTTCTTTACATGTGTGTTTTTTAATTTGGAACAAAATATTGGATTGTTTATAATTTAGAAAATTTAAATGTGGTTTATTAACATTTGTAACATAAATGAGTGTCCTGGGTTAAAGCTTACTAGCTACCTAAATGATTCAAAATCTCTGCATCTGTATCAATACACAGCTCGGTACGTCGAATTAAGTACATACGCACTTCGTTCAACACTAAACACTAAACTATCAACTAACGTTGTCAATAAAGAAAAATAAAATAAAAACTTGGTACAAAAGCCAAAAAGGAATACAAAAAGAACGAACAAGAAAGTTGTGTCTGTACGTAATCAAGAATTTGACAACTTGAACGGTAAGTCAATAAAATAAACCTTAACTATAAATACACAATGACGCGAAATTCAAAAATAACAAAACCAACGAACGGCGGGTTGGACGTGTGTACATAACGAAACACCGACAGTAACTAAAATATTGCACGAGTGAGAGTTAGTGTATAGTTTTCTTCAGATCAGATCTAGATCTAACCTACCTCAATATTCCAGCAGTTCTCAAAAAACTTTATTGAAAATTTGTGAAATTTTTGTTTATTTTTTTTTCTCCAAAACTATGAGCTTTAGACTCCATGTTATATAATGATTTTTTGTTTGTCTTGTCGTTCCCTACCGGCAGTTTTTTTTTATGACATGAAACTAATTACACCCCGTATACTCCTGGTGATACCCCAGAGGGTATGAAATCATAATATTGCTGTTACAAAGCTATACGCATCACCGTCCTTTTTTTACTCCACTATTTATATATTGAACCTATATGGACTGTGGGTTGGTTCAATATTTTCTGCTTTTGGGGATACAGAGTATCCAAACATGTGGTTAATCCACTCCCACTGTAATCCGTGCTGGACAATGTACATATTTACGTTTGAAATCAAGCCCTAAAAAGGCATAGCTTTAAAAATAGTAACGCATATCGATAAACGAATTCTAATTGACTACCAATACGTACAATACCATTTAATTTCCGTTGTCGATGTTAATCAGTGGAAAATGCTTAGACTTAATTATGATTTGAGCCTGTGGTGCGGCTTCGTCAAAAGGCACATTCATTTCATTTCAATTACACGGGAGATATGTGGCTGTTATTCCCATGTTGGTAGGTGGGACCTTATTTGAATGTTAACGAGGCCGAAATCTGTCAAAAGTACCGCTTCCGTTGCGGTTGTCGCCCAACACCTCGGGATTACTGCACGACGTAGACGCCAAATTTATTGTTTTATTGCTTTACTTGTTACTTTGTCAATGTCGCCTGTTTTTTTTTGTTTATTTACGTTGATACGTGCCTACCGTTTTACGCGTTTACGATTTGTCGGAAATTCGGGTATTATATAAAGGGACTTATTGATTATTGTGCCGACAAAAGGACGTGTTGGTATTTGATTATAATTTCGATTGTTAGTTTTAATCGTTAATTGTCTAATATAAACGTACACATTATTCTAACAGAGCGTTATAAAAGTCATTATAACTAAATAAAAGTTTTATTTAATATTCAGGCAGAGGCGTAGATATGAGATTTAAACACCGCACCGCACCGTGTGAAAAGTCGAGAGATATTTAATATATTTTATATAGGCACGTTATGGTTTATATTGTTATTTAACAATTTAACAGTTAACAATAACACGTTACCGCAAAAACAAAATGTATTTGATCACTATGACTGACCATGGTACTCCTATGTATTTTTCCCCGCTGAATCCGAATCCGATGTTCACAAAATCACATACCCCTTAAACTTTCGTCGAATACATCCCTTCAATCAATTTAAGGGGTTGAATTCTGCTGCAGAACCAAGCCTCCAGAAGGGTATAAACTACCCCATGATGGATGAGGAACACAGGGGTGGAGGGAGATCTGGAGAGCAAGCGTTTCTTGTTTTTAATGCAGAATGGTCACAGTGCATGAATGAGAATCTCCTTCAATTACCTTGACCGCACCCTGTAAGAGGCAAACAATACCCCCAAAAAGGCTTCGGAAAACTTTTAGGTCCGGAAAAATGCACTGTGGACTTTTTAACTCTGAGAGGGAAGACAAACGGAAATCCATCTCTGTAGATTTTTTTGTCACTCCAGCATTCAATGCATCTCTATATCCCTCATGGTATCACCTGTATTTCACATTTTTTTTATTCATAAGCCCCATTTTAACTTCAAGTATACTTCTTTCTCTAAAATTCTTTTCCACTCAATATACAGGGTATCCCAGATTTAAACATACTCTAGTGGAAGGTCGAGCACACTCAGTTCAAAACACCCTTATACTTACCATTGAATGTGAACCGTTTTTGAGATAGGGCGTTTTTTGGTTTTTGACCAGAACTTCAGTCCGCTATATTTTTTAAATGACTGCACATATTTACATAAAATTGTGTGTACATATTATGCTCTTTTAGGTTAATGAATAGCTTAAGTGATTTTGGAAAAATTCCAGGACCGACCTCCTTTTTTTTACTATGGCTCTTAGGGTCGTTAACATCACACTGTATATTATTTTTTGGTAAGTGTTAAATGGTAAACTTTTAAAAAGCCTATGGACCAGTTTATAAAATAATGTCATAATATTTGATGGCACGTTTATGGTTATTCTTTAATAAATTTACAAAAGTACTGAAAGACCAAATTTGATATTCCACAAATAACACAATCCAGTTGCTAACATCATTATTTTATTAATTTTAGCTAAATACCCCGTAAAAGAGGTTGTTATTTGTTTTTGTTTTGACATTCAGTGTTTCTAAACTTTTTTTGAGTTTAAATTTCATCCAAAATAATACACATTCCATTTCTTTCATGAAAGAAAAATAATGTTAGTGAAGAGGCTTGAATTAACAAACACAATTTAAAAAAATATTAAACACCTTTTGAGAATAACTTGAAACTATTAAAGACATAAGTTTGCAATTTTATTTTGACAAAATAAATGTATTTAGAACTTTAAATAATTGAAAAAAAAAATCAAAACGGTGCAAATAATTAAAACTATAACATGTTTTTAAAATGCGTCAATACATTTTCGAGAACGTTTTAATATATTTTTCACTTACCTATCAATCACTTCCGGGTTATTTCTAATGTTATCACATATAGTAATATTTTTTTCTAGAAGCTATTCTCGTGTATTGAACTCTTCATTGTACACCTCTGACTTGAGATGACCCCATAAAAAATAATCTAGAGGCGTAAGATCAGGAGACCTAGGTGGCCAGTTTACCGGACCTCCGCGACCAATCCATCTGTTGGTGTAATGTTGGTTCAGATGATCCCGGACTGGTACAGAAAAATGGGGTCCAGCACCATCGTGCTGAAACCACAAACCCTTAGTATTGAATAAATCTGGTAAGATATCTCTAAGGAAGTTTAAAGAAACTTCACCAGTTAGCCTGTCTTCAAAAATGTGGCTCCCTATTAGATGATTATTGTAAATACCACACCACACATTAATATTAAACCTGTATTGGGAATGTTTCTGAATCACTGCATGTGAATTTTCGGTTGCCCAAGCATGCTGATTTCTACAGTTGTTAATTCCGTCACGTGTGAATTGGGCTTCATCCGTGAATAAAACTCTCGATATTGTTCTTCTGTGACCCAAAATCCACCTACAAAATGTTAAACGGGGAACGTCGTCGCCGTCTTCTAGACGTTGAACTGTTTGAACATGAAATAGATACAAATGTTCCTTCTTTAAAGTTCGCCATACTCTTGTCTTAGGTACTGCTAACTCATTACTTATTTTTCTAACACTTATGGATAGATTGTTTTCCACAACCTGTAATATTAGCTCTTCTTGTGGAAAACCTCTGGGCACATGTTCAAGCTTTGTCATTGACGGAAATGGTCCATGTTGTCTACTAAATTGGTATACCTCTGAAAACGTGTTATGATCTGGTACACGGCGATTTGGAAAACGCCTTCGATACTCTCTTTTTGCAGCTCTTCCATTTCCGTCGCAAAAGCCATACACAAAAATAATATCCGCATAATCTTCATTATTAAATTGAAACGGCATCTTAAAGTTTTTAGTTTTAATAACTGTTTTTTTATCACTTATTCTAATAATTACTAAGAGCGAACAGCATTTCTTATTTGTAAAATTACACATTTGACATATGCCTACTTGGGATTTTTAATGCAAAAATGTCATGTGTTAATCGCATCGTTTTATTACTTATTTTTTATTCGTGAAATAAATAGAATGTGCTTTATTTTGGACGGAAAAAACACTGAATGTCAAAACAAATAACAACCTCTTTTACGAGGTATTCAGATAAAATTAATAAAATAATGATGTTAGCAACTGGATTGTGTTATTGGTAGAATGTCAAATTTGGTCTTTCAATACTTTTGAAAATTTATTGAAGAATAACCATAAACGTGCCATCAAATATTATGACATTATTTTATAAACTGGTCCATAGGCTTTTTAAAAGTTTACTAACATTTACCAAAAAATAATATACAGTGTGATGTTAACGACCCTAAGGGCCACATCAAAGAAATGGAGGTCGGTCCTGGAATTTTTCCAAAATCACTTAAGCAATTCATTAACCTAAAAGAGTATAATATGTACACCAAATTTTAGCTAAAAATGTCATTTCAAAAATATGGCTGACTGAAGTTCTGGTCAAAAACCATAAAACCATAAAAACGGTTCGCATTCAACGGTAAGTATAGGGGTGTTTTGAACTCAGCTGAGTGTGCTCTACCTTCCACTAGAGTATGTCCGTTTAAATCTGGGACACCCTGTATGATTGTTCAATGTGTAATGGAACAGAATAATACCTTATTTTGTTGCAAATGTCATTGCGTTACATTTGACTGAATTTAAAAGTAATCTGCGTACCATACAGCGTATAGTACGATCTTACAGTTCAAAACAATTGTGTTCACACGTAACACCACAAAAGTGTATTAAATAATCTGTGTATAAAACGCAGTTAACAGTAAAATTGTCTACTAGATCGTTCACAAATAAATTTATAAAATTGGCCTAAATCTGAACCTTGGGGGATTCCTGACAGCTTAAACTTCGACTGATTTACAATGATATACAACATATTGCTATCAGCTAGAGAGGATTTACGTTCAATGAGGTTATGAAAAAAGCCATAAAAATACAATGTGTCTAAGAGGACACCGTGGTTCGGTCTGTCGAAGACCTTACCCTAGTAGCACAACATATTGGACCAATATGTATTCCATATAGGACCAATATATGAATATTGGACCTATATAGGACCAATATTCATATATTGGTCCTATATGGATTACACATTGGTGCAACATTGGTGCTACTAGGGTAGAAAAATCAATATGTATATGTAAAATTATTAATAGAACTAAAATTAAATTCTGTAGTTGTAATTCAATTGATAACTATTGATATCTGATACCTTACATGGTTAAAAATAAGGCGTAAGAATATTTCAAATGCCTAAAACATTTGCGAAATTATTTATTACTAGTATCGGACGGTAGTTACAAATTTCGGATCCGTCTTCCTTCTTAAAGCCTAGAATTATTTTTGAAAATTTCCACTACTACGGAGATTTGGAGAATTTTAGTGATGAGATGATTGATGAGTTAAATAATGTAATAGTGGATTTAGCAAAAATAGAAGTGCAGTCCTGTTATATATGTGAGGATGTCATCAGGCCTGGAGGTTAATTTAAATTTAATTTTCTTTAATGCAGTCAATACTTCAACTTCTGTAAATCAGGCTATACCTATTTGGGAAGTTCAGATTTAGAATAAGATTGCTGAGAGAAGTTGACAAAAGAATTAGTAATTACTTGAAATTCAAATAGATATCTATTATGATATTTTATAAAGTTTGGTATGTCGGAGGAACTCCTTTTATAATCGACAAATTGTCAAAACGATGACGGATCGCCGACTACATTTTCTACATGATTACAATGTCTTTTATGGGAAATATGGTAATCTCGTAATCAATTTTCACTCTGAATTTAATATGTTACATCATCTGTTTACTTATATTTACTTAACGCCTTATGCTTTTCTTTAGTACAATTTAATTAATGGATAAACAAATCAGGGTGGATATTAGGCCAGTCAATGACCTTTTTCCCGTATAATTTTGTCAAACAGCCCCGATTTTCATAAAAATTTGGATTTAGGTTCTACTTACTTTCTACTTCAAATACCCTGTACCAGGGGTTGCTTTTACCCTGGGGGTGGATGCCACCCCTTCTTGGAGGTGAAAAATGTTTTATTGAAAATAAGTCCGGGAATGGATAGATTGACTAATTCTAAACAACTTTTGCTCTATAAAGTTTTTTCTGAAAATCAATACTTTTCGACTTATTCGCGAGTGAAAGTGTCAATTTTTCAACCAATAAACCCACGTTTTCAGACGGTTTTTCGCGAATAACTCAAAAAGTAAGAATTTTATTGAAAAAATCATTCTTAGTAAAAATGTAGCTTATAAAAAAACAAAAAGAATGGTGGTGTCTGTAGATCCAATACAAACGGAGTAATAGCTTGTTGAAGGTTGGTTCTTATTCGTCAAACGCCAAAATTGAAAGTTTCAGCGTGAAGTTACCAAAAAATAATGCATTTTTCGGGGGGAAACTCATTGAACCTTGAAGTGCTTGAAAAAACATTTATTTTTGTTTTTTTATAGTCCCTAGCATCAAAACTAAGCGATGATGAAAATAATATTGGTCCCTATTTTCTTCGGCGTCAAAAAAATGTGAGAATCACCCCCTAATTACCACCCCAATTGAAAATAATCGTTACCACTTTACAATTCACTTTAATTATGTACTTGTAACATGCTCCAGAAATTTAACCGGTTAAAGGTGTTTAGTTTTGAAGAAATTTGAGCTTGAAATGAAAAGCGCATTTTTGTAATTTTGAAAAAAATTGCCTTTTCTTCAAAATAATTTCAAAACTATTAATGATACGCAAAATATTGTAGAGTACAAAATTGTAGGTTTTGCTTTTCTGAAAGTTTTCGTTGTTTTTTTTTCGGTAGGATAAAACTTGAGTAAGATATAGCCGTTTAAAGTTTGCATATGTTCGTAAATAGTAACTTGTTCAAGTCCTTTCAGCTCAAACCCTTTCAAAAATAAGGGCTGAAGGAAAATTAAATTTATATGAGCCCATAACTCTTGAAAAAACCTACAAAATGGTTTTTTGAAGGACTTGATAGCTTAAGGTGGCCATTCCATAGAAAGAGACATCCGATAGGGAAATATTTACTATTTTAAGCTATAACTTATTTTTCTTAGTACGTATATTAAAAAGAACTATAAGAGTACCTAAGTAGAACCATAACAAGACTATTACTATGAATTTTCATTCAATAATTTTAGTGGTTTGCAAAATAGCTCGATTTAAATTTAAAAATTGTGCTAATCTTCCTATTTTGTAGTTTTAAATCGAGCTATTTTGCAAACCACTGAAATTATTGAGTGAAAATTCATAGTAGTAGTCTTGTTATAGTTCTACTTAGGTACTCTTATATATTTTTTTAAATATGCATACTAAGAAAAAAAGTTATGGGCAAAAATAATCAATATTTCCCTATCGGATGTCTCTTTCTAGGGAATGGCCACCTTAAAAACTAAGCGAGTTATGGGTAAAAAATCAATCATATGTTTTTGCAGATATCTGAACACGTACGTATATTGGAGCATTGATGAATACACATTATAGATAGTCGTCGATCAATGAAGGTAGCCTCCAAGGAATTTAATTTTACAAAGGATTCAAAATTATCTGTAAGTCAAGAAAATTTTTTATTGAATTACAAAAACAAGAGTCGTTTTATAGAGTACCTACCTCATGCAAGAATTACAAAAAAATTCTCTTAAATGCTTTCAAGGGAAAGGAGAGGCTGACGAGTTACTTGTTGACATTGCTGTTAAAGATAGCACGAATTTATAAAGAGTTATTGTAGCGGAAGACATCGATGTGCTAGTAATTTTGACCGGGGAGCAAAGGCTGAGGAAGAAATGTATTTCTTGAAGCTAGGTAAACAGTGAAAATGAAGTATTTAAGGCTCTAAATAAATTAAAACCTAAATTAATCGCTGGGCCTGATGATATCCCATCCTTTCTGATTAAAGATTGTGTCGCTATTTTTTCATATCCACTTTCCATACTTTTTAACTTATGTATTCGCAATGGCCAGCTTCCAGATATTTGGAAATATTCAAAAGTATGTCCAGTTTTTAAGAAAGGTGATAAAAATAATATTGCCAATTTCAGGCCTATATCGATAATAGGTATGAAATTTTTTCAAGGGTTTTGAAATTTTATTGCATGACACCATACCTATATCCCAGCATTAAAAGCCAGCTATCAGTTTACCAACATAGTTTTGTTAAAGGGCGCTCTACTACCTCTAATCTAATATGCATAACTCAATCTATCTCTGAGGCCATTGATCAACGCTTGCAAATGGACGTAATATACACAGATTTTTCTAAGACATTTGACACCCTTGACCACGCTATATTACTTCAAAAAATGTCCTCCTTCAGTTTCTCCCAATCCTTGCTTGTATTTTTTCAATCCTGTCTCTTAGGTAGAAAACAATATGTCGCTTATAGTGGGTTTCAGTTTCTCGAGTACGTGGCAACATCAGGTGTTCCGCAAGGATCAATTCTGGAACTGTTACTTTTTAATATATTTATAAATGATATTGTGGAAGTTATTCAAACCGACTGTTTGCTCTATGCGGATGATCTCAAACTTTTAGGACTATTAGTTCCATAGCGGAGTGCAATTTATTACAAAACAGCCTCTCCAACGTATCTAATTGGTGTGTTCGAAATAAGTTAAACTTAAATGTGCCCAAATACAACGTTCTGTCCTACACAACAAAACTCATGCCCACCAAGTTTAATTATAGCATAGGCAATGTGGAACTCCAAAGACCCGTGACTTTCAAGGACCTTGGAGTAATTTTTGATAAAGAACTTTCCATTGTACCACCCATTCTTAAATAACATAAGTTCAGAATCTTTTAAGATTTTGGAATTTCTATTCAGATCAAGCAGAGAGTTTACCAATACTGATACTCTAAAATTACTTTACTTTGCTTTTGTCCGATCCAAACTTGAATACGCGTCACTTATCTGGAACCCTCATTACGTAATTCATGTTAATAGCCTAGAAAGAGTACAAAGGCGATTTATAAAATTAATGTGGTTCAAGTGTGATGGAGTATACCCATCAATTGGTTTTCCACATCTAGAACTCTTGAGTAGATTCTCTATGGACACTCTTGAGAACAGGCGGGTTTGCTACTCTCAAATATTTTTACATAATCTAATACATAACAAGATCGATTGCCCAGAATTTTTAATTAAATTACAATTGTATGTCCCATTGAATACTCGAATAATGCAAACTTTTTATCTTCCTACTCCGCGCTCTAATAGACTTAAATTTTCTCCTCTATTCTCAATGTGTCATAATTACAACAAACATTGTGACAAGTTTGATATTTTCAGCTGCTCTGCTCTGATTTTTATAGCCATTGATTCTGTATTTTTCTTTGGATTCTGTTTTTATATAGTTTTATTATTATGCTTATCTTATAATGTGTGTTTTTATATTCCTTGTCTTTGATATTTGTTTTTCTTTAGTTATAATATTATGTTATTTTTAGGAGTACTTTATATTTCGTTAATGTATATTGTATATACTTAATATTTTGTTTTTATGTATGCGACCTGCTCTGTAAATGGGTTATACCCAAACTGCTCAAAATTGATTATATTTGCTCATTGCTTTACTGGATGTAACTCAACTTCTGCGCTTTTCAATAAAGGGGAAAAATCGTTGATATTTTAGAAAAGCGACAGGACGTAAGTGATAAAGCGCAGATTTTTTACAATAATCTTGCAACCGTTGAGGAGATTTTACAAGCTGGTCAGTACTGTACTGTTATATTGTACGAACTTGCGAAGGACACTCAATTAAATACATCGAAGAAGGTGAATGACTTACCTGCATATCTCGAAAAAATGAGATATGAATCTTTTATAAAGGCCACCACGAAAAGAAATGCAGTTAAGTTGTCCTCGCTCGTTCCAACAATTGGTGCTTTAAATGAGCACATAAAATGGGTTTACTTGCAAACCCAATTATGGCTGGAAAATAAAAATATTAATCCACTTGATTGGGGTTGGGTTAATATTGAAGGAGTATTAAATTCAATCAAAACTCCGAATCAACCTGCACCTGAAGAGCTGTTGAAAATGATTTTTTGTAGCTGTAAAAAAGAGTGCGGTTCAGCGTGCGGTTGCCGAAGACTAGGACTTTTCTGCAGTTCGACATGTATAACATGCAGCGGAGACAATTGTCAAAATAGTGCTCCAATTATGGACCAAGAGGAGCACGAGGAGGAAGACGAGGATGAGGCGGACGTGGAAAGGAGTGAGGACGAAGAGGAAAAGGAAGACGATAGTGAAGAGGATTTTTGATTATTTATATGTTTTTTGTAATAAAAAGAAAATGTAATAAAAATTTAAAAAATTAAAAACCATATAAAAATTAAATTTTTATTTTCATGCAAATCGGAGATATTTCGTCATTCCAAGTTGCTAAGGAACATTTTAAAGATTTTTTTTAATTATAACTATTCTAGGGGGTGGCTTTTAGGGACGAAACTGTTTAATAAATCATAAATTATGTACCTTAATGTAATTTGACGTTCATTCGACTTATTTAAAGATGATTTCAATCGATTACACGTTTGAATCTACAATTCTAAAATTATTTTCAAGGGGTAGTTTTTTCACCCCTAAAAAAACAACCCCCAGCACAGGGTCAACATTGAAGTAGAGGGTAAGTAGAACCTAAATCCAAATTATTGTGCAAATCGGTGCTGTTTGGCATAATTATACAGTATCGCCGTATTTTACCTTCAATGACTGGACTATATGGTCTTTTCGAAGTTTTAAATTAAGGTGCAGCATTAACAAATACTGGGTGTAATACAGAACCGATCACAAGCTTCGTCAATAGAAAGTTATCTGTATATTTTACTTACATTAATGAAATATGAGGAAGCACTAGAAAAGATTGTAGTAGTATATGTAGCGATAGCCCACCCCACACAACTTGCATAGAATATAAAAAACCAAACAGTTTCAAGAAACCGGAAAAATGGAAAAATCCATTTAATGGCGGACAACCAGTCCGCTAGGTACTTGCCTAGCGCATACCTATTCATATTAGTTTCAATGCTGGACTTCACTTTTATTGATTGTTTCAAATACAACAAATTAAGGGATACTTTTTTACCTTTTTTACTAACCACCAACTTGCTCAGAAACTTGTCTGTGGGGAGATGACATAAATTGTAATTACCTGCTTCTCTATTTTGTTCAGTCACTGCCAGTGGCGGCTCGTGATATTGTCTGCAGAGGAGGCTTGATATTCTGAAAGACAACTGATGTGCAATATGACTACAACTTGTACATTTCCCCACCACCCCTGAGGTATTACAACGGCGCGTTACATTTTTTTGCCGTGGGTTGTTCGCCAGGATACCGATTCACGACTTGAGAGAATAGAACTAATAAAAGAATAGAATGAAAAGGAAATAGAAAATATGATGAGATGAAAAAATCATTCTCATGAAATTCTCGTTCCTACGACTCGAGTATCGGTATCCAAAGGAGTCCTACTAACCCACTTGTAATTGAATTATATAACTTAATAAAAATAAAAATAGTTTTGGTAAAAAAATTAAAGTGTTTTTCTACAAACAAAAAATTGTATTCATTATCACTGCCAGGCGTGTAAAATTATAAGTTTTAATAGAAATTAAAATAGTTTTGAGAAAGAAGTTATATAAAAAATATATAACCGCGGAACTCTATATTATGGAGAATTATAAAAAATATTTCCTAAAAAGTAAATAACACAAATAAATATTTTTTCTAAAATAACAACTACCTATATTAATCTCTGCTTTAAAGCCTGAATATTTTTATAAATGAGTGGTAACCTGCGATTTTTGGAACTAGCAAAATGGTTGATTATTTCATCATAAAATGAATCGCGTTTCCTCAATTCTGACAAAAACGTTTTTCTATTGAAATAAGCGATACATTTGAAAGGCGGTCTTGACTCATTTTGTTTCTAGTAAAAATGTTTTTATGCGTTTAAGTGCTGAAAATGATCATTCTACAGAAGCTTACCGGAATTGTCTCAAAGAATAGTGGCGTTATTCAAAAAGTTCTCTAATTTTGGGTCATAAGTTTTTAAAAAATCTACCATCTCTTTGAAATTTCCTTTATTGCACGATTCTCGTTTTTCGTCACGTCCTCGGAAAGAATTTTCTTGTGAAGATAACTATATAACGGCATCTATTAACCTCTTTAATATTTCCCTATTCTCACGGACCTTTTCGTTAACATTTTCTATTTCTCTCTTATGTGCAGAATCCAAGAAATTTACAATATTTTGTTTACCAAACATTTCGAATTTAATGCAAGATGAAATGTGCTCCTGGGATTTTTCGTGCCTTTCTAAACCTCGTGACAAATTTTGCAAATTATTAAACCCGGCCCTGCCCCAAATTGAGGATTGACCATTAATAAATAGTAAACATCTCCAACAATATAATTTGTTTCTAACTGTTGATGCCGTTAACCACTCGACATTTTTATAATTGTTATCACAAAACCCTCTGTTTTGTTTACCACTTTTAAAAACTAACGAAAGCATTGCTGGTGTAGGCCTGGCATTTCTTTTAATTCTTACCTTTTCGTCATAAATAAGAGTAGTAAATCCATTTAATAACAAATAATCCACCACGTCTGGACAACAAGACATGTTGTTGGGAATATTTTCACCTAGAGCACTTATTTCTAGCCCGCCTATCAAATGTTTTATGTATTTATACGTCAAGTTGTTCTTAACCGGCTAAACGCAACTGTCAGACGTCAGTTCGTTCTCTTTGTGAATCACCTGACTCTTGAATGACCTGTGCACATGCGCTATAAAGAACTGAGATCTGAGGCTAGCCTCATACTTGGCTATTCCAAGTGTTGCTATTTTACACAGCGCAAAGAAATTCAAGGTCATTCATGTTATAAGTAAATGCGGTAAAGTTGGAAGCTATTTCGTATTAGCCTCCAGCAAACCACAGTGTTCATTCAGTAAAAGACCGGCCGACCGGGAAATATGCAAACAAAGACTATCCGGACTGTAACGTTATAGGTATGTTTGTGGAAAGGAAATGCAAAAATGTTATATATAAACTGAAAATTAATTAATGAATAATAAACAATAAAAAATATTGAAAATTGAGATACACCTAGTAGAAATTTCTTAAGATATTACTTTTGAAGATATGGTGGTTCTTCCAAGAGGAGGCTCAGCCTCCCCTGCCTCCCCTGACGAGCCGCCACTGGTCACTGCTGACTTGTGAGCTGTGTTTATAAAAAAAATCATTAAACATTAACTGCACATAAGAATTTTCTAAAGGATTATTTTGCAAGTAGGTACTTATATAAAATTATATATCGACTTTTCAACTTTATGGCAGCACTCAAATAATAAAGTTTAATAAATTAAAGTAATAAATAACTACTGTCGGAAAAAGATAGGAGAAGTAGAAGAATAAGAAGTAGTAATTCATATGGCTAAAGTTGGCAGAATGTTTATGACAAATGGAAAATCGCCGCCCCCAGGAGACATACCACAGATAAAAGAGATATACTATCTATTATGTGACAAAAACACATGTACTCCGCAACCTCTAACCGCGACACGCCCCCATACTGGCCACTGGTCATTATTTTCTAAGCATGATTAAATATACTATGACGATGAGTAGTCAGTCGGTTTTTCTGAGCAAATTAATTAGACCCATGAGATTTGTTTATTTCTCTCTCTTCCGATGGTTCGAGAATGTATCAATAAATCAACATTTATTAAATTAAATACTGCGATGAACTACAGCCAACGTCTCCATCTTTCATTGATCGTGTGAATGGAAGAACTATTAAAACAAGAAATATTAATGAAAATGCTAAACTTAAATTAAGACGAATTATACAGGGTGTTAATTATTCACTAGGCATCATTCTTTTATACCGCGATATCAAAAGATGAGAAGAAATAATTAACGCTGTTTTAGATTATGTCATGGTTTTGTAATGAGTGTGTCAATAATTTTTATTCGCAATCATACATAAATAATCAAATTGTCTTATATATGTCAAAAGTTGAAAAATAAGGCATTTCAACTTTATTCGACAATTGAACTGAAATGTAACTTTTCAGGTTGAAAAGTGGCCACTTTCTTACCAGTTAAATATTTATCCATAAATGTATTAAAACGACGCGACGCCACTTTGACATTTATCCCTTGACATTAGAATGTTTTTGTTTATCGCCTACTTAATAAAAATATAAAATTCTGTTTAAAAATGTAGTAAACGTTTTATTGGCGTTCTGTTCACTAAGGAGGATGATTGTGAATAAAATAGTATACAAACCTTGGTGAAAGGTTTCATTGCTGTCTCGAGAATAATCTATTCAGCAATCAAATTCTTTAATGTAGGTACTGCCTGATTTTCTCAAAAATGAAATTCTTCAAAAGAATTTGAGAAGACAAGTTTTTCAATATGTCTGTAATATAGAACCATATTCGATCCAAGAATTTCTTGATTTTTAATACTTAATTGTAATTATTTTTAAGTTTTATGTTTATTACTCTTAGTGTAGGATTTTATCTTTTTATCTCCGCAATATGTAAGTGTTATGTGGTTAGTTTGTATTGTTGCGTGTTTCCGCCCCTAGGAAACACCCTGTAAAAAATCCGTAGGTTCTTAATAATTTTAACGAAGACACTGTCCAACCTTATCGGACAGTTTAGATCTCCCCTTGTATAAAATCCACTTCTGACACCAAATTGTTGCGTATTTCCGCCCCTAGGAAACACCCTGTAAAAATCCGTAGGTATTAAATAATTTTAACAAGGAGTAACCACTAATGTCTAAATAGAAAAGTTCCAGAAATATCACGAAAATGCACTTTACACGAAAAAGTCTTGTTCAGAGTCTTTATCACTTTTCAGTTCTAATCATTTAATTACTACCACTAATGTCCTAACAAAATGTTTCAGAAAAGTCACAAAAATGCACGTAACACTATTTTCCTGTTTGAAAATAACCCTCGAACAGTGTCCAGTAAATTAGTCCTCGTGTTAGCACTTCTTCACGAGAATACAATGTCCAAACTTTCTCGAAAACTTCTGAAAAATCCTCTTGTTAAAATCCCACTTCTGACACCAACTGTTGCGTGTTTCCGCCCCTAAGAAACACCCTGTAAAAAATCCGTAGGTTCTAAATAATTTTAACAAGGGGTAACCACTAAGTCCCGAGAATACACTGTCCAACCTCCTCGGACACTTTAGGACTCCCTTTATAAAAAATCCCACTTCTGACACCAAATTGTTGCGTGTTGCCCCTAGGAAACACCATGTAAAAATCCGTAGGTTCTAAATAATTTTAACAAGGGATAAACACTAACACTTTTTTAAATAACTTACTGACACTTGACAATTCCTTTCTTAGCTAATATACAGTTTTTACTGACTAAAAATAATCATTAACAATCACTCTCTATTTACTTTGGAATTCTAACCTCTCACTTGTCACTTTTCAACTCTTCTCCCTTCCTAACTTTGAACTTTCCGCCATGGATTTCGTCTTATATACTCTAAATACGCTTCCACAGTCATCTAGAACCAAATCGAGAATCTTCTTCCACCATACTCTAGAAAACTAGATCTCCTTCTATACACTTCTAGAAAGCATACTACCGTTTCAGAGATGGTGTGCGTGAATCCCAGGCTTTGTATTACTGATTGCCTAACCATTGCTACTTAATTTCAGCTAATAGTCATGGGCGTAACAGTCTCCACTTCCTAGAGGGTGTAATACATAACAATATTGCTTACCCCTTTAACCTGTTTTATACATATTTATTTCTGTAATAATATGTCGAATGAAACTAAATAAACACTGAACTGAACTGAACTAATCTTATCTCTCGACAACATGAAACTCTTTCCAGCTAGGTATGTAATTACTGTTGATTGTAAAATATGAAAAGTAGTTCTGTTGAAGTCTTCCTTCTTTTCTGATCTTAAAATTGGTTCTTGAATTAATTTAGTTACAGTTTTCATCACAGAGTACAAAACTTATATAATTAAAGCCCGTTTTCGATCTGGTGTTTTGGTTAACGGAATTTGGAAATACAGTCAGTTTCAAGACCAATTCCCAGATTTGGTAGTAGTAAAGTAACAAAGTATTTGTATGCATGTGTTACTAATTGTTGAAGCGTTCTGCGAAACTGACTGTAGGAAAAAAGGTGCCTGTAGATCATCCGTTCGTACAGAAGAAGTTGTTAATGACGTTTGTCAACATATGGAAGAACAGCCTGTAAAACTTTTGAAACGTATCTCAGGAAATTCCACTTTCTTATGGAACATGCCGAACGACTGTAGAAAAGGACATGGACATGCATCCATGTTAGATATAATCATATATCTCTTCCTACAAACCACCCCAAAAGTGTTGCGTACAGTTAGTGGTTTGGTAATACTTTAATAAATCACGACCTGCTGGTAAAGCGAGATTTAATCTTTCGGCATACATTAATTCTCAAAATATGTGGATAGGGAGCACTGATTATCCGCATATTTATGTTGATTTGAAATACGACTCTGTAGGACCGTCTTGACAGGTAAAATATTTATGGCCTGCTTTTATAGTCTTTTTTATTTGCAATAAATATGTGGAGACAACTATACCAGCCCTGTATATTAGTACCCCGGAAAATAACAGCTATCGACAATCGCATGAAAGGAGAAATTAGGTTAGTGTTAATATCTAAAAGGCCATAAAAAAGATTTTTTAATGATATATGAAACACAGTATTTTTCTAAAAACTCCACTAGATATTTAATTTTATATTTTGGTCCCATTAAGTCATGATAGCCGAAAAATATATATCAATTAATGAAATTCTCCATTTTATGTAAAACAAAGTGAAATCAGTTACCAACAAATATCTTTACGTAACTGAGGTATTGCTTATTTTAAATTATATATGTTTCCCACGGCTAATTTGATAAATTGTAAATTTATAATTAGACAAAACTTTTTTAAGAAAAATATTATATTTTATAAATCAGTCAAAAGGTATCTTATAGCATTACAAATGGTGTAAAAATGAACGGGGTATTCCATTAAAAAATAGAAAGTTCATATCTTCGAAATGCGACTTTCAATGGTTTTTCTGAAACGATTTTTGGAATATAACGTTCCTGTAACTGTAGATGTACCTAGTATCATATGGTCTGATATATATGACAAGTATTTGATATAACTTACGCCGGAGCCGTGTCGCCGCTACGATACTTATCAACTCTATTCACAAGGTGGATTCAAGTTACCCAAGACGAGAATGGACAAAATTATACTTACCGTGATTTCTACAGTCTGCTCTCTCCAGTCTCTCCGTCGAAATCTTATGTCGGGCGGTGCACTTTTAATGAATATATCTTACAATTAGCACTTTCTTAGAAACACTTCTTAATAATTAAGACCGTCGATGGATTCTATGAGTATTCGAACAAGTACACAGACCTGGAGGGATCGAAGATGACCCGCGGTCCTCACGCCACAGAATAGCACGTCGGTCACAAATCTTATAATTAGTGGATCAATAAGAAATCGAATTCAAAACATATTTTCATTTATTAAAATAATTCATAAAATGTAAAAAATATAAATATTCAATACTTAACTAATGTGTATAAGGCAAACATCAAAAAACACCACCATTCGGCAAGCCGTTACCTCCCGTAGGAGTGTATAAAAAAATAACTCATCCAGCGTCGAGAGAACTATGACAATCGACTGTACAAAAAAATTCAGACTCCCAATTAGTAATGATTGTAAAATGTATACAGAAATTTTTTGAAAATTATTCACTTTTAATTTTGCACTGAAATTATCGAAATGATTATCAGGATGCTTAAAGAAGCTATCTATATGAGTTCGATGATTTTCCTGCTTTTATAGACGTACTAACGGCATCGAACCGAAATATACTTTTTTTCCGTAGACTCTCATTCGAGCGACTACTATGGCGATGTCCGCCTGAGCCTAAAAACCAAATTCGTGATACTTTCGAAAAATTTGTTTCGAGGAGCAGTTTTCCGTCCTGTGCAATTCTCTTTATTGTCTTTTCGAAAAACTAAATTTTTGGTACTTTCAAAAAATTAAATTCGTTGTACTTTCGAAAAAGTTGTCGGACGGAGCAGTTTTTCGCCATGTGCGATTTTATTCGTGGTACTTTCGAAAACGTAAATTTTTTGAGTACTTTTGAAAATCCGAACGACGACGCCCAAAGGCGATTGACCTCGAGATAAAAAAATTTTGGAAGTCAATTTTTTGGTCATTTTTAGTGAAAAATTTTTTTCGCAGATTTCGATGAAAGATGATGACAAAGGTGGTTAAGTCTTTTTAGTGTTTCAAAGATGATTTCTTTATGGGATTTTTTGTCTGAATTTACTTTTATAGCAAATTGAATATTTTTTTAAAGGGATCGTTTTACTGGGTTCAATATCATAACCACCCTATACTTGTATGACTATAATAAAAACTAAAAAAGTCTGCAAAGTCGATTTCTCTTCGGGTATCCTTCTCCTCCCCCCACCCACAATATCTTCTACTATACTGAGCACCACACGTTAAATTGAAAAGATGCCGGTCCTGCATATTCGTATAGTTCACTCCATATTTTTACTGCACATATAAAACTCAAAGCTGGCGACCGAGCTAATATCTAGGGAGACAGGGGCATATTGAATTTTTCTGGACTAGATTAAACAACAAATATAATATATTGCATCTCTTTTATTTAAGATTTCCAAGTCTTGTGATATAGTTACACGAATCCCCCTAACTAAAACGTCATCCCTAAGGAACAGATAAACAGAGACGTACTATGTCCACCAACGCACCAGATATTCCTATATTGATGCAAAACAGACTAAGATTTTTTAATTTACCAGAAACGTCCTTAAGTTTTTACCTAAAATACCATTTTAAAACCTTTAGTAAGTATAATATTTTGCCCATTGTAATACGCAAAAATTTGAAATACGGCTCTGTAGTACCTTGTCGGCAGGCACTAGCGCTGTCTTCGATATTTGGATGGCTGGCTTTTATTGCTTTTTTATGTGCATTAAACTAATGGAGACAACTATACCGCATATCAGTTTCAAACGTTTTGGGGCATATCAGATAACGTTTAGTGGTTTTTGGCTCCTAAATTATCTTATTTTTTAATATAATACCCATTTCTTATTACACCATTCGAAAATAGATGTTATTCTGATTTCAACGGCATATTACACCTTACTCATCTCTGGTAATTTTCCGTTAAAAAAGAATTGTTTGAATTCCGCAACGGTGCAGTGCGTCATTTATTGCCAAAGATTAGAGAATTATCAAGATAGGACAGCTGGCGGAAAACCTTTTATCTTTTAGCAATGGCGCCATTGACCTCGACATTTAAATTGGAGTACTCGCGCAGTTGCCACAATGTGACAATCAGACGGAGAAGGTAACATTAGAAAGAGAGGCCAATAGTGAAAAATGGACAACACTGTCCTGATAGTACGACGGAACTCAGCTGACTGTCAGTCACTAAAAAAAAAAGGTTGCCTTGTAATATATGTCACATGAAGTATTTCTATGTTTAGGTATATGTAAGGTATCTATTTGGTTAGGATAGAATTGTTCATTGAAAGAATTTTGAAACTTTTTTCTATAAAATGTGGAAAAGACAGGCACACGTAGCTGTCATCGAGGTCTATACGTGACGTAGCACTTGTCGATTCTAATGAGCTAACCTGTCTTGTAGTAAGCTTGGTCAAATTCATATAATGCATACCAGACAAATCCCAAAACCGTTTCCGCTGTATGTCGCGTCCCTTAAATTGGAGTTCACAGCTATCTTCGTCCATTTCGTCTTCTCCGTCTGACTGTCCTATCTTGTTAGTTCTCTAAATCTTTGATATTGCTATAACTATTATTTCATCAACGTAGGCCACGGTACACCCACCCACTCAGAGTGTTCTGCTGTCATAGTTAATGTCAATGTCAGAACAATGAGATTTATTTTGACAATAAAGGTTAGCCCGAAAGCATCTGCGTGAATACCGTTTCATCAATTCATCATAGCGAAAAATGCATCAAATCGGCCATATGTTGCTTAATTTTTGGTATTTAACCCAAAATGACGCACGACACAATTCCATAAGAAAAAAAAGCCGAAGAACTATTTGTAAACGCTTTGCTATGGAGGTAAGAATATTATTTATCGAATGTAATGAAACATTTCTGGCGGCATAAACTAAAAGAGTATGAAACAACCTAACGATTATACTCCGCCGATTTACTACTGCACTTTTTATATAATTGTTGCACATTCTATAGGATACTCTTGGCAGTCATTTTTGGAAATATTAGTTGTACCTACACATATTTTGTTTAATTAAATAAAAAAAAAAATGAAATTTAAATAATTAATAACTTTTTTTACTTATTGATAGATTTTGTTAAAAATCAAACGGGTTTTCTTTTAGCTACCCCTAACTTACTGTCCAAATTTCAATCGGACTTTTCGTTCTTAAGTTATCGTCTTTACAAGAAATGTGACGGACGGACAGACCTACGGGCAGACACGGACGGATGGACAGAGGGACGGACGGACGGACAGATAGACTGGCAGAACAGACATTGTGAAAGTTGTTCAGAATTCGATCACCAACACAGTTATATGAATTTTTTTAATATACTCTTCGTTTGGTATTTGCGAAGAGTATAATAATGAGTGAGTCCTATAACGGCGGGTTGTTAAGCATAGGTTGTAGTAGTACCGCCACCGATGGAACAGACGCCTGCATCGCACAACTCATCGGTAACGAGCTTGGTTATTAAATAAATTAAATAATTTTCTTAAACATCTGGTGGGGAGGTGCCAGCCGATTCCAGTAGCTGCCCATTTTTGTTAACTAAAACGTTAACAATCTTTTATTTAGTTTATTACTATTTTATCTCTAGAAATAAAAACACGTGTACATTACTACAGATGATGTCAGTGTGGGATACATTTACTAATTGTTATTTAAAATGTTTGTCTGATTATGGTATATTTATTTGATTGATTTGATATACCTACTAAACAGTTATAAATAGGATAATTGAGAAGCATTTCAATTAGATACTAAAAAAGAAAAACGTATATAATTAAATATTTCCCAGCTATGGAGATTAAAATAAAACATCAGGAATAATACCCACAGCAATTCATTTCAAAATATCAAAATGATGGTGAACTGGAATAACAGGCACGCTAAAAATCCGACAGTAATATTAATTTCCCAAATACAAAGGCATTAAAGCACATTTAACGGGTCTGTTATATAAACTCACCCCCAAGTGTCATAAATTAGTCGGAGAGTAAATTTCTCTGTCAAATTATGTAAATGTGACTGCCTCAGCGATCCCACTCAAGCCTGTATTGTTATTACCACAGATGTATGTATAATCGTCTATAGAAACAGAAAATTATTGTGCTGCTACCGATTTGTATTTTAATTGTTGTTTATAAATCCAGTTTATTTTACTGGAAACTTATTACGTTTTTATATAGTGGAACTACATACAAAGGCAGAGAAGGAACATAGTATAAAATATTTTTTTAATAATTAGTTTTAGCTCAATGAAATTAAACTTTGATTACAAAAAATATTAACAAGCTATATTTTTTAGTTGACTTATATTTTATGTTTTAAACAAATCCCCAATAGTCCCCTTCGACAGCATACCCCTGTTCTCATGTAGTCAACATTCAATTTCAATTCAATTCAATTTATTAATATATAAGATTACAATTTGACGACGCTGTACAATATTGTATTATTTAAAAGTGAATTATTCATTATTTGTTTACTTATAGTAATGAAATGTGTTATTTATAGGATTTTGCAAACAGCGGAAAAACAACTAAAAGAAAAACTATGTGTAAAAATATTAATGAATCCTTTGCATTCTCTCGATAACCTGACTTCTGGTTATGCTAGCAAATTAAAATCCTAAAATAAATTTGTCCGATTTCTTATTTGACATTCTCATTATAACACTAGCATCCAACATGCATAGTCCCCTACGGCTATTCAGATTAAACTAGTATCTACATGACCCGCTACGGAATGAAGATTCAGTTAAAAATGAGAACAAAGGACTAAATTTAATTTATTTACCTACTTTGTTTTAAAAAAAATTTCATTCTAATGGATTAGATTTTCATAAAATCTCTCATTTGGTTTCTTGGAAATGCTTAGCCTTTGAAACGTTTTTCGCCCTTATTCTGAGTCAGGTTATCGAAAAAATGCAAAGATTTCATTAATATTTTTACATATAGTTTTTCTTTTAGTTCTCATATATAGTTTTTTTTTCCCCTGTTTGCAAAATCCTATAAAGAATATATTTCATTAATATTGTATTAATTATGTACTAATATTATATTAATTATGTACAATACTAATTTTCCCTCTATGACCTGCCCATACTATAAAAATTTCTTTGCAGTATCACAGAGGAAAAAAGAAACAATTTAATAATTATTGGAGGGGCTTGATGACTGTTTGAAATATTGTAATGGTTGCAATTATTATATTTATTTATTTATTTTCATGAAAAAAAAAACACATTTTTATTTAAATTTCCAATATAGTAGCTAATATAGGGTGTAATTAGTTTCATGTCATTAAAAAAAAACTGGTGGTAGGGAACGACGAGACAAACAAAAAAACCTTATATAACATGGGGTCTAAAGCTCATAGTTTTGGAGAAAAAAAATAAACAAAAATTTCGCAAATTTTCAATAAAATTTTTTGAGAACTGCTGGAATATTGAGGTAGGTTTAGATCTAGGTCTTTATTTTATTTTTCTTTATTTGGCAACGTTAGTTGATAGTTTAGTGTTTAGTGTTGAACGAAGTTCGTATGTACTTAAATCGACGTACCGAACTGTGTATTGATACAGATACAGAGATTTAGAATCATTTAGGTAGGTAGTAAGCTTTTAACCTAGGACACACATTTATGTTACAAATGTTAATAAACCACATTTAAATTTTCTAAATTATAAACAATCCAATATTTTGTTCCAAATTAAAAAACACACATGTAAAGAAATGCACTGTTTAAACCTCTATGGCCATTATTTGCTTGCAATTGTGCACTAAGAGAGAACGAATTATTTACCTCTTTATACTTGCCTCAGTTCAGTTGAGGCGGTCTATCAAAGGCGGTCGATTGTCCTTTGACAACGCGTGTGCCGGCGAGCACTTTTTTATGACAATTTAAAAGTTGTATAATTGGGAAGTACAAGTCCATCAACTAAGAAAAGCAGTGGTTCTCAAAAGTTGTCTACCATAATATTAAATGTTAACCTAGATCAAAGTAGAGGGAAAAGTCATAAAGGTTTTTTGTTTGTCTAGTCGGTCCCCATTACCAGTTTTTTTAATGACATGAAACTGATTACACCCTGTATAACTAAGAGAAAAGTAGTTCTTGTAATAATAGATTTGTTTAGAGGTTAAGTATACTATACTAGTAGTAAATGTTTTTAATGATTTCAAGTTTTCAGTAATACATTTTTTATGTTATTCTGCAATTTAGTTTTATTTTTAATTTCTTTTAAATTTTTTGGAAGCATATTATATAACTTTGGTCCGTAGTAAAATATACATCGTTGGGTATGGCTTTTGATACACAATGTAAAGTGACAGAAATCTTATCTGTTGCATAATTTTGGGCTAGCTTTGACATCTTTGAAGTGTTACTTAATGTCCATAGTAAAGTGTGGTAAGTATAGAGTTCTCTTACTATGAATGAGCCTAACTCATCATACAACAATTTAGTGGCACAATCATATTTCTTTTTAAATAATATTTTTAAAATGGTGTTTTGCATTGTTTGAAGGCAATATATAGAATTACTAAAAAGACCGCCCCCATATCAATATGCAATATCTAATTATGGATTCAACTAAGGCATTATAGATTATCATTAATAGCTTTTTATTTAAAATATCTCTTATTTGATCTTGATGAAATTTGTGTGACAGCCTTCTGAGCCGTCCTGTTATGTATTCCGCATGATATTTCCTCTTTAGATGGTGGTCAACCAGTACACCTAGGTATTTGATGCTATTTGTTTTCTCAATGACGGCGCATTTAGAGGTCGTTTGATTGTTACATATTACATAGCTTAGAGTGAATTTTAATGTTGTTTATTTCTGGTTGATCAGCAACTGTCGAGGAAAAGTAACAAACGTTGTTTCAATATTTAGGCTTAGAAGACTGTCATCCAACCAGGCTTTAAGTTTTGCCATTCCTTGTTCTGATTTTTTATATACGTTTTCCCAGGAATCACTAACAAAAAATACAGCAGTATCATCAACGAATGATATAATTTCCCCATCTATGCTTTGTATTTATGAAACTGAATTTATATATATACCAAAACTAAAATGGGCCCCAGTACAGTACACTGGGGAATACCCATTGTAACGGGGAGTGGGTCACTGTATATGTTATTTACTTCTACTCTCTGATATCTCTCTGTAAGATATTTCTGGAAAATTTTTCATGGTTGGCCTCTTACACCTAACGATTCTAATCGTTTCAATAATAATTCACGATTGACAGTGTCAAACTCATTATACTCTTCGTCGATTTACTGTACTTTTTATATAATTGTTGCACATTCTATGGAATTGTTCGAAGTTTTTTTGCAAATAATATTAGTTTTAGACATTTTTTGTTTAATTACACATTATTAAAAAAAAATTGATTTTTTAAAATTTAAATAATTAGTAACTTTTTTATTTATTGATCTATTTTGTTCAAAAATAGAGGTGCTTCGACTAACGAATACTAATTTATATACTGTCTAAATTTCAATACAATCGGATTTTTCATTCTTAAGTTATCGTGCTTACAAGAAACGTGACGGACGGACAGCCTGAGAGACAGACAGACAGACGGACGGATATTTTTAAAGTTGTTCAGAATTCGATCACCAACACAGTGAGTGATATGAAATTTTTTTCTCTACGAGCTGTATTACCGGTTTTAGAAATGTGCCGGCGGAATGCAATATACTCTTCGTTTTGTACTTAGGTATAATAAAATATAAAGTGTAAAACTGAAATTGTTAAATTCGCCGAAGTAATTGTATGTATACTTATTATTGTTACGTGTTTTCGCCCTTTAGGAAACACCCTGTATGAATCCGTCGGTTCTAAATAATTTTAACTAGGGGTAAACCACTAACACTTTATTTAATAATTTACTAATTATACAATATTTCTTAATTAACCAAAATAACCTTTACACTTTGTTTCCTGGATATTTAACCTCACTTTTTTTCGCTACCAAACTTCACTTTAATAAACTTCTTCTCCTGCGCCGATAATCGCGCCTAATATATTCTGAAATTGCCTCTAGATCCATCCAAAACATAATCAAGAATCTTCTCCCACCACACTCTAGAAAACTAGCTCTTTCTACAAGTTTCCAGTCACTATTAGGCGTAGGCGTCTCAATCTCCAGTTTCAAGGGGGTATAATACATAACATTATTATATACACACAGAACATTTGATGTCATTGTCATTACATAGAGTCACATGATTTAAAAATATTTCAATAAATTGTAAACATTATTAAGGTAAAAATACGTTAAAATTTGTAAAATATCACTAAATACCTATTAACACGACACCCGCACAAACCTGAAGAGGATCATGGATCACTTTGATAAATATAACATAAGAAAGTAATTCATTTCAGTCTATTAAGTTTGAAATAAATATTTGCAATATATTATAAAAGTCAGAGCCGGACCCGGGGGGGGGGGGCGAAGACTCCCCCCCAATGTTAGGGCAGTTGGTTCCAAACGCGTTAACTTAAATATTATCGATACATTTTCTATTATAAATAGTACAAAATACCTTACAAACCATTAGATCAAGCCCCGATGAAGTTAATAATCTAATTGAAGCCTCCAAATTGTTTTATAAACTTATCTATACTGCTGCGTATTCACTTCCAACAAACGAGCGTAAATTAAGCACCTTAAAATGTGTCAAAAATGAGCTACGTACCACCATATAGCAAATGATCGGCTACATTCTTTAATTAGTCTGAAAAGAGAACGCGATATAAATAGCATAGAGTTTTTCCGCAGACCCAAAAATTATCATAAACGAAAACAAATAAATTGAAAACAAAAGAGTTGTGACACAAAAATAGCATACTTTATTTTATATTCGTTTTTTTATAACTTTTGGATTCGGCGGAAAAAAATACATCAAATGGTTATTTTGACTTTTGTTACAAACGTTTCTATAACCTGAAAAATGGCCTTGTACCGTCTTGGTTATAGAGTACCTACCCTATACCCTAATAGCACCTGGACGTCTCAAAAACGTCCCAAGCACGTACTCACAGGACATGAAAACGTCCCGAGGACGTAAGACGTACCGAGGACGCTTGAGGGACGTTCCGTGTCAGCAAAACGAGGTGTCCCGAGGACGTCCAACCCAGGACTTATGTGGGACGAATGTAGGTCTAGAGAGGACGTCCTGAAAACGTTGTTGGGACATACTATGCAAAACATATAGGTACCTCCCCCTCCACCACTTTTAAGGTGTATTCACAGCATAGGGTATTTATGTTCCTTCTTGGGTTTTCTAACTACCCCGACAACACACATACACACAAATACACAATACATACAGACAAAAACCCTAACAATCCCTAATAAACTTCTAAGCCCCCTGACCTGTCGATTACATAAAATTATGTATTTATAAAATATATGTCCATATTTGAAAACCACAGTTTTATCATATGACAATTATTAAGTAGGTTTTTATAAATTCTTTTTCCTACATAAACCAAAAAGACTATTTAAGTTCCGCACCGCTGAAACCTAACTAAAAAGCCATTATCTTGATACACTTAGTAAAAAAATGAAAGATAATAAATATAAATTATAAGAAATATTTTATTGATAGCAGCTATAAATTTTGATAAGCTTTTATGAATAGGTCCCCAGCCATACCATCTGGCAGCATCGTTTTATGTATTTATATTATAAATTATAAAATGATGTTTATTTCACATTGTAAACATGAAATACCCTATTTTAAGCTTATAATATGTAAATTATTAACGATTAATAAAATATTAAAATGGAAAAATGGAAATGGGTTTTCTAACCACATGCATTTGTTTCGAAATAGAATCCAGTGACTGGATTCTATTTCGAAGGGAATAAATGTGGTTAGAAAAGCCAAGAAGATAAAAAAATGACAATATATAATTACCATGTAGAAAAATTATTGAAATAGATTGATTTTAATACTTGGTATTTTTATTTATCAACACCAAATGACAAATTTATGCGAACATTTTATTTCTATTGTGCTATTGAAAAATAAGTTATGGCATTTGTATTTTTTTAAAAGTAACTTCTTACTCTACAAATTCAAGTGTCAAGTGTCTAAAATACAATTTTTATGGGATTTAAAAGTTTTATATTATAATACCTAGTACAGTATAATATAGTTATAAATACATTAAGTCATATTGAATATTATATTATAAGAAATAAGCCAAGTGTGTAATAAAATGTAAGATAAATGTATATCTCACCTCCTCTTAACGTTTTGCACACTTCGTCTTTTTATAATTATCTTAGTTTATATTATTCTCTAATATTCTCTCTTTTTTGACACCCTCTCTGTTCTTTCTCTTGCCCTCTTCAATCACGATGCAATAGCTATTTCGGTGTCTTTCCAAGACTTTGAAGCATTAGCGACTTCAGCAGCCCCTGTGCAAATAAAAGAAAAATTAACATTTCAGATGAAATCTTGGCAAAAAACATTAAGACTAATATATGCCACCTGATGGCTAGCTTATATTTAAAATAAATTGTTATAATTTTCTTGGTGTCCTATTTAAAAAAAAAAATCACAGTTTAAATGTTTTTTTGTTTAACTGACTTTTGCATTTGAAAGGTTCCCTTCTTAATTTAAAAATTTTAAGAACACCTCTTTATATGAATTATCGATTCTACAAATAATACCAAAGACCGAGAGAACAGAAATATATGTTGTGACTAATGCTACCAGATTAATAACATTATTATAAGCTTAACCTATTTTTAGTACTTTCTTTTGTAGCCGTTAAAAGTGACTACTTATATAGTAGGCGAAAGAAATAAAAACGATGCAATGCAATAACCATAGGGCTGCCAAATTGAATTCCCCATAGTTTGGCCACAGAGTAGATTTAGAGGTTTGACAGCAACTAACCGAAACTCCTACATCCCAAACAACGCGACGTTTGGCGGGAATAACATATTTTTAATTGTTATTTGTTCCAGTATTTCCATTTATTCTCATTGCGATATTTTCGTACTAAATGATAGTAGCACACTAATATAGAGGATAGTAGTATAATAACTACACTGTACTGTCAAAAAGTACAAATTGATGTGATTTCGCAAGATGAAAAAAATAGTTGAAATGAATATAAGATTTCTGAAATCAGAAAAATCAAATTGACAAAATTTATATGGACCATGAAAAATGAAAATATTTTGTTATCAAAAGAAATTTTGTTAGTAACATTTTTTAAGAATTTTAATCTCATTTTTACAGTTTTTAATTTCCTTTTTTAATCATATCCTCATCTGCTAAAAAAAAACATCACTCCTAGAGGTTATTTCACAAATGTGTTTAGGTTTGTCTTGACTAGACTCTAGCAGGATGTCCTTAAAACGTTTTATTCAGAACGTTTTAGGGACGATAGCAAACGGACGTCTTTGGGACGTACCATATAAACCCGGACGTTCAGACCTAACGAGGACCTAAGTGTACGTCCTGGGGACATTTGCTGTTATTAAGGTAGATTGTACTTAGTGATTTGAATACTATTTAATTTTTTTAATTTTAATAGCTATATATTCATAAAAAAATATATTTTATTGAAATGATGCAATGTAAAGTTCCTGTTATTAAAAACAATAATAATTATGCTCATAAAAAATTCATTTTTTTTTTTCGTCTTCTCCCTCCCCTCAAAGTAGTAGGCTACGTACAGCCCTGATAAAAGTACATCGAAAACGACATTCATGTGAATTTTTTATTATTTGTATATAAGAACAGGCACAATTTTCATTAATTAAGGAATATGAATTAGACATTATTTTGGTGAAACCACTGAAACCTTAAGAGTTAAAAGTGTTTCATATATTGATGATGTAGGTTAGAGGTATTTTTCATAGGCTTACGTAAACCCCGTGTCCCCACAGCACGATGACTTTAAATACAAGTTGTTGTGAAATGTGTTGCCTATACTAATGAGAAATGAATAATTTTGTTCTATTTTTGTTTTTGTGGGCTGTCACATTTGACGCTGTCAGCTGTCACTGTAATAATAAAATAATCCCATGCGCTGTTTAGCGTCGACGGTCGCTTCCTCTGCTCAGATAAATGATGGATAGGAGATTATCGTTTTATAACAGTTCATCCGTAAAATAATTATCAACAATGACTTTTAACAGAAATAGAAATGTGTTGGTAATAATATTATGTGTAAAGTTTCACATTAATCATAGAAAACAGTGATGTAGATTCTTTAGGTTAAGTCAAACAAAGTATTAATAGATACTTAACAGTACAAGCTGGATTTGTAAAACTACGGATTCTACTTGAAACATGGATAAATGTGAGCACTGCATAAATGGTGACGATGAAAACCTACTTTTGGATGACGAAAATACCAAAGAAAATAAATGCTCCAGATGTAAACAAGTTAATCTATGGAGGAATGGGGAAATTGGGGCAAATTTAAATTGGGATCAAACTCAAAATTTAAATTGTACCTTCGACGATGATGAGTCCCAACCGATAATGTCAACAGTGCTTGATGAATATGCTGTTAATTTGGAAGATTCACCTTTATTAATAAATGTAAGTCAATTTGTCACAGTATTTCTCAAAACGTTTGGAAATGTGCACATTTCATAACTAGTACAGATATTTTGTAATATCATTTTGAAATTTATATAGAAAGTCCAGTTATTTATGATTTCTCTATTGCTCCCGAGGCTTCACTGAGTACCAAGAGTACCACGCTATAGGTATAAGATACATGACATCACTACTATTATAGTAGGTATATTACACTTTCACATTAGTTAGAACTTGTACTTACATTGAATGAGGATTTTTTGAGAAATATAAGTACATATTGAATAGTACACTGTTATCAAGTCTGGCCAATAAGATAATATAAGTTAATTTTGTAAGTATACCTAATTGTGATATTTATAATTTGGGATATCATCTTTTGGTGATCCCAGTTTGGTTGGCAAAACTCTCGCTACTATACTGTGCAGTATTTTTGTTGGTATGGAATTCTGTTGACAATCACACCCATCGGCTTATTTCAAGTATAATAGGATTCGTCCTCTAGCTAGCACTGATATACTGTCCAAATTTCAATCCAAGCAGAGTTTCTCCCTCATAATATGTATCATGCTTACAAAGACATGACGGACAGACTTTTAGACTTACCCAGGATTCTATCACTAATATGATATGAATTTTTTTTTCTATGCATGGTTAATATTTATGGTTCTATAGAAAACTGCGTCACAAATACAATATATGTAGGGTAGGTACTCCTCGTTTCTGCAGAAAGTGTATAAATTGCAAATGAATAAAGACCCCTATTTTTGAGCTAACTTTTCAACAAGAGTAAGATGCAGCAAATTAATTCGTTAGACAAAATCTCAATGCTTATCTTTCTAAGTCTTTGAATACGTCATAAACTTATTTCTTTCTCTTTAAATATTGGCCTACTCACAAAAACAATAAATTATATATTTAGCTAACTGTTAGGGGTTTTAAAATAACTGAAAATAATATTTCATTGAAAACCTTGTCCATTTTTTGGAATGTTTCGCAGCCAAGCTATAGGTATCTCTGAGTGGATTTATTATCTTTTAAAATTACTTTTATTGAAGGTGGATTATATGTGATTAGCCTTATATGTAATGTAAGTTTTATCTATTTTTCATAGACGTAGTTAATACCAAGGTTAAACACCTTTATATAAAATATGATCAAAATCACGGTTTACTTTCGTTTAAGCAGGGTCAACAGAATGAGAACCCTTGTGGTCAGGGAATAAAAAGTGTCATATAGCTTAAAAATGCTATAACTGAATAAATTGATATTTAAAATAGTTGTTTTTCATTACCACAGCGTGGCTTTAATGATACAGGAGAAATTACACTACTCATTGCTTTGTGCTGATGAGGAACAATAATTGTGAAACGGCAATATCCATATGTGCATCATTTCTATGACACTATTCCGTTTCTTGTCATTATTTAAACAACAGTAATATTATAAAATAGTTTTAACTGTTGAAAATATTATAATTTAGATGTCAATCATGAATATTAACAAGCAAAACAATTACACTAAACCTGAAATAGGAAGTCCTTAATTTTCTAGCTCAGTATAAAATTGCTGTGCTATTATGCTGTTATTATTCAACACTTTTTTTTCTACCTAATTATAATTTAAAGTTTGTCCTTGGGTTTTTCTAATGGTATAATTTGTAAAAAATTGGTAAATGTTATTATAAACCACAGGACAGTTAGACTAGCTTATATGAGCGCATTAGTATCGAATTCTTTTCGGATCCAGTTTTTTCCTGGAACCGGTTCAGGAGACACTTCCGATTATGAAAATCCACGTTACCAGACGGTATCCTGGTGTATAACAAAAGGAAATATTAAATTTTTCTATGAGGCAAATTTTTTAAATATTTTTTGAGGAAGAAATGTTTTTTGACTCTCGAAAAATATACTAAAAAATGTTTTCTTTACAGTACATATTTTTGTACATCTTTATTCCGAGAAGTGAAATTGACGATTTTTAATTGTATACCTCATAGTGTCCACTTTTCTTCAACTTTTTTTGAAAAATTCGTGTTGAAGAAAAGTTGTCATATGGATTTCAGCTTGTAGGTATTTGATTTCTGAAACATTTTAAGTCAAAACATGTGCCCATATAGGCTAGTCTAAATGGCAAATACAACTAATACTTTAATATAAATATTTGACTAGGAACAATCTGAAAACATCTGGTTCTAAGTAAAATTCGGTTCCTTCTTTGATTGTTTGATTTATACAATATCTCTAATTACACTTTATAGTGGTTTCAAAGGAAATTAAAATCCTTCTTATATTTACCCACATATTGGAAAATATCAGACACTTTTGTACAAAAATGATGGACCCCAAAATTCCATAACACAAAAGGTTCCTGTAGTATAAATGAGAGGATGTGCAATGCTTGTGTGCAAAACTATTGAATACATTTTTCTCAGTGAACTTATTGTTTACATCAACTTATGGAATTAACTTGGATATTCTATCCAGTAAACAGTAGAGGAAAATATAATTCCCAAGTAGAACATAATGCCAGAACCTGATTTATTATTGGGCCAATATCAAGGCATTTTTAACGTACATTTGGATACACAGACCTTTCGGTTGGATACCCAGTAAACATGAAATGGATACAGAAATTGGAGCCTCAGCCCTTTGTAATAAATAGTTAGTAATTTAAAAAGTGATGCCAGTGATACCCAAAAATGCAATAATACAAAATAAAAGGAGTCAAATAAATGTAAATTATGAATATTTAATTCGACAGAAACTACAGAAAGATAAAACACAATCGAAATCAAAAATTAACTCTTTATTGGTTCTAATACAATAAAGATTCTTGAGATTTGGTCCATTTTCGCCACTTTGATGACGAATTGCTAAAAAACCCCCCGACAGAAATGTCTGCCACTACAGTACAGTATTGTATATTAGGGAGGAACGAAAAATCCTTTCTTTTTAAATGTATTCTCAAAAGCAAAAAGTATTCTCTCAGGTTTTTATTACCTTCATTGGTTTATTTACAAAAATATATTCTCTGGTAGACATAGTACTTAAAATAATTGGGATAAAAAGCCCCTTCAAGTAATTGTCCTTCCATTTGTTTGAGTACTTCTACTAAGTATTGTTTTTAGTTGTGTGTTTTTTGTGGGTTTTGTGTGTCTCGTGGTTTTATGTCAATTGTTCGTTAAGTGTTACAATATTTAAGTTACTATGGCAACTATAAGTTGCAAGATATTTGATAAATCTAAAATAATAAGTTACCGTGTGTTGCCTACTTTTAAGGACGTTATTTTTCGTTAGTTATTTGTTTCGAATGATCTAATGATCTAAGATATAAATGTGCTGGGAGAAATCTAAGTGTTTCTGAAATACTCAAAAACGTTGTATCGAAAATTCAAGAGATTTGGCAAAGTACATCAATTCCTACCGTTTTTCCAAATCGCATCTGGGATAAACTTAAAAAAATTCATGGACGTTATAAGCAAATTCAGAAGAATTTTAAATCTAGTGAAAATACTGCGAATGGTAACCAAGAAAATAAATGACAGCATCCAGGGAATTGAAAAACATGTAGAAGTTCCACCATTATTAAACAAACAAACCTCTCACCTGTCATTCAGCTTTATTAGTTCTTATACTTATTTGTGTTATTTGGAAGGTTATTTGTTTAAAAAAAAAAGCAACCTCTAACTGATCCTTTGACGTAATAGTCACAGGCGTAGAGGTTATTTACCAGTACCATACTGGTTAATTGTGATATTTTGTGGATTCTCCGAGTACCAGTTAAAAAGAAAAAAATATACCTACATGTGGCAGGAAGTCCCAAAGAATTAGAAAAAATTAAGATAATGCCACAAATAACATTTAGACAATATCATTTTAAAATATGTGGTACGTTAAAATACTTTTTGGCGACTATGACATGAACAACATCCAAAGGATAAAAAAAATAAATGGGATAAAAAAAGCTTTTTCTAAAATTTTGAACCCATTGAGGAACCTGAAAATAACAAAGTACCTTTTTAATTTCTGCACAGTTATTAATAACAACCAAATGCACGTTTTGGTAACTATGTGGTATTAATTCTCGAAAAAAAAAAAAATATCCCATTTTTCGTTCCACCCTACTGTACACGCCAAAACAAACGTTTTGCGCTAGGTTTTGTCCGTTGACTAAAAATGATTATTTCAATTTTCGGTTACCACACACCGACCAGAAGTTTCGTCTGCCGGCGTAATTTGGATATGTGAAGTATATATAGTAACTACCTATGCGGAAAGATGTCGGTAACCATTTGATATCTAGAGAGAAAGAAGTTATCTAGAGAAAATATTAGGACCATGGTAACGAGGAAAATAAATGACAGAAGAAAGGAAATCAATGCCAGCATCCAGGGCATTGAAAAACATGCCGTCATGTAGAAGTTCCATCATTATTAAACAAACAAACCTCTCACCTGTCATTCAGCTTTACTAGCGGTATGAAATTAATGAAGACAAGGAAGATGGTATCCAACTTGTCCTTACGGCACGAAACAGTAATACGAGGATTTAGTATACCTAAAATAAATCTTGAGGCCAAACATTACTCAGAATTAATATTTGGGAATGACGTAAATGTTACTGAGCCGCCAGTGACTGCTAATATGAAAATGTGTGTTACCATAGAGTTAGACGTAAATTTTCCTGAGTTTTCACACTCTTTACAATACCAGAGCTGTTGAACAATTCGTGCGGTTTGCAACTGAGGCATCACTAGTTGTCTCTGGCAAGGAAAACGAGATGGATTCTTTCAAGCCCGTATAAAATTAAAACAAATATCGCCCATCGTTCAAATCGATATCAGATTACTTTAAAAATGGTAATAACTGAAATATTAAACATATTCTGTTTTTGTTTGTTTTTCCATGACTATTTGGATGGTTTTTTTAATGGAATATGTGATACTATTTGATGTTTATCCTTCTACAGTTGTTGAATATAGAGAAAAAAAATAATAAATACGACCCGATCAAAAAAAGTTTTGGAAAGAATTGCTTAGAAGTGCATATTTTGACATCCTTGAGGAACATGAAGTCCGGATAATATCATTTAAAAATGTGACACAGTGATTTGTGGTACATTAAAACACTTTTTCGCGACTATGGCATGACCAATATCCAAAGGATAGAAAAATAACTAAGAAAAAATAAATGGTATAAAAAAGTTTTTTCTAACATTTTGATCCCATTGAGGAACCTGAAAATAATAAAATACCGTTTTCAATTTTTGCACAGTTATTAATAATAACAGCCAAATGCACGTTTTGGTAACTATGTGGTAATAATTCTCGAAAAAAATTTAAAAAGCCATTTATCCATCCACCCTACTGTACATGCCAAAACAAACATTTTGCGCTAGGTTTTGTCCGTTGACTAAAAATGTTTATTTCAATTTTCCGTTACCGCACACAGACTGTAAGTTTTGTCTGCCAGCGTAATTTGGGTATGTGAAGTACATATACTAACTACTTATGCGGAAAGATGTCGGTAACGATTTAATTTCTAGAGAGAAAAAAGTTATGTAGTTATATGCTCTCTTCGATTACCGACTGGCAAACGGCAACTTTTGGTCGTCGAATTTGCACGTCATTTCCTAGACTAATATGTGATGTTATGAGTAGGTTTTTGATGCTGCCGTCAAAGTAGCAGATTAGTCAGAAAAAAATATAAAATTGAGTTTTTGGAACACATGGATACCCAGTAAAAAATCACTAAAAGATGCCCTGGCCAATATAAATACCTTGAAGCTGTGAAGAAAAAAACGTTACACCTATGAGGTTAATATCGACTAACCTCACAAGCGATAAGCGAAATCTGAAAAATGTCTTTCAAAATGATATTGTGTTTTAAAAATAATTGTGTGCGTATAATTTCTTTGTGACATGTTAATCTTTATGATGACAAATATAATATCACAAAAACAAACAAAAATTTAACCCAGTCAGTGTAGTACATTTAAGAGGGGAGGATACGTGTATAATATTACAAAAACAGTAACAAGGAGAACAAATGAAGAAATTTGAAAATAAAATATAAAAATTTACAGAAATAACGACGGAGAATGTTGAAAACGGCCGTATATAGATCCGAAATATAATAGAAAACAATAAAAACGATCGAAGTCGGTCTGCAAAACACTGCACGAACTGTCCTTGGATATGTTCAACGAGTTTTATCTGTTTGTATCGATAATTTTTTTTTCTTTTTCAGGAATCTAATCTGGGCTTATCAATTTAAAAATTAAGTTGGTGGTAATACATTGTTTTTACCCCGTTTCCAACCTACAGGCACATGCATACAATATTGATTAAAATACCTATACCTAAATATTAATAACACAATAGTGTAAAGATCTATATGGATCCTATATTTGTTGTCATTTCTTAATTATATCATTTAATGAATACTTATTCATATAAATAACCATTTTGTGGTATTGCAGTATCAAGCAGTCTCTATTTATATTGTTATTTTAATACTAATTGTCAATATCGTGCATGTAATATTGCATTACATTAATGAATATTGGTGTTGAGGTATTGTATAATTCATATTTTCCCCATAATGGCTACTACATTTTTTGGCTATATTGTACAACAAATAATGATAATGACAAATATTAGAAATTGGAAAATTCAAATTAAGATTATATGGGCAAACTATCTTTTAACTCATATTACCGTCATTCATTTTGTAATATTAAAAGGTTAATACTGACATGGTGGTTAAAAAAATGCTATTTAATCGATTTAAATACATAAAGGTAATAAAGTAGGATCCCAGAGCCGCCAGACCTATGACATTTTAGCAGAGCTAATATTTTGACAATAAATAGTGTGATATGTAGCTAAGGACGTATGCATATTTACTAGCTTGAAAACGGGGCTCTTTTACAGATAACAGGTACAAAAAACCTTACTAACCTACATTAAAGTATGATGGCTGGTTTTCATATATGTTTGCCAAAATACTGATAAAAACCAACATTCATTATTGCCAGATACTTTCCGTGGGCCCTAACTTCCCCCAGATGCTTTAAAGCTCGAAAAAATCCAACCCAACCTAACATAACTGTGGAATCATATCTACTACCAACTATGTAAAAAACGAAACAAAACAAAAAGTGTTATGTTTTATGTTAGGTTAGGTTGGGTTTTTTTTCGAGCTTTAGCGTTTGGCTGAAGTAGGTTAGTATGGTTTTTTTTATACCTTTTGTACCTGTTACCTGTAGAAGGACCCCGCTTTCATGCTAGCAAGTACGCATTCATTCTTAACTACATATCGCACTATTTATTGTCGAAATATTAGCTTTGCTAACATGACCTAGATCTGATGGCTCTGGGATCTTGGTCTATAAGATATTGGAAATCTCATAGTCATCCTTTATTATATAAAAGAGTTGGTTTTACAACATATCATTTTAGATATTAATATTTGCCTGTACCTACAATATTGAAAAGTTTATATTCGAGCTATATTGTTCCATAAGTTTATGTCAATTATCATGCAACCAATATTGATGTATACTGACGAGTACTAGTTTTGAAATATTTGAATACATATTTTACTCTATGTTGGCTAACTTGCTTTGATATCTCATCGTTTAATCCTGTGAATGTGATGTTTTTTAAATGACGGTACCAACAACTCACCTTATCTGAAATGACGATAGCCAAGAAGTCAGAAATTATAGTGCACAGATGATGTACTCATAATTAATATTCCTGCTGGAGCTCATGGTAATAAGTCTTGTTTCTTAATACACATTTACAAATTATTATTATTTAGAAATAGGGAATGTGAGATCTACAGATCCACAGTACATCATTATACATTCGCAACATGTAGGATATCCTAGAAAGGACCAGTGCTTTGAAATAAGGATAGCAGTCTATTTTAGGGTAGATCTTCCTATGAAAATTACCATGCCTTTGTGTTTTTTGTGATTCACAGTTATATAAAATATAAGTAATGATTTCATCTGACGTAGAATCGTCGTTCAACCTCATTGTATGTTGATGATGATGTTCCAAGGGCTGTATCCTGATATCAGCTTTACTCACCCCTTCAGCAGGGTATGGAAACATAACTAATAAACTTAAAATGTCTTTAGTTCACTTAAGATGTAGTTAGATGTAACCTGTAAAAAAATTTATTTATTTTAAAATGTGGTAGGTACACAGGCTTGCCAGTCATCTTGAAAATCTTAAAATGTCAGGAAAAGGACAAAAAGATGCTAAAAACGTATTACCAAAAGTCATGAAATTTGTTTAAAAAAAGTAGTGTGTCAACTATTCATAAACTCCACACTGTTTTAAATTGACAACGCTTCATTATGGTGTATGTATGCTCAATGACTGCCTACTATACGTTGTTTTTCCGAATTGCTCTATATTGTGTGCTTTGTTTAACAAAAATTAATGATCGAGGTCGACCATTTTTGACTTTTCTCAATCAAGAACTCGATCAGGTTAAAGGGTTTTGTTTTTGTTATATATTTTATTTATACCAATACCCTATATTTATTAAGTTTTGTTCATCAGGAATTTGATTTAAAATCAATCAATTTAAATTTATTTCATCTTTTATGTATCAACAAATTTTTTCAGAATTGTAATCTGAGTAAACAAAATAAAACATTTGGTTTATCTACAATTAAAAGGGCCTTGCATAAGAAAGCATGTCAGGATATATACATTAATAGACGTACCTTGAAATACATTTTATTCTTCAGTCTAAATATGTTTATTATGAGGATTTTATTGCCATGGACAGCACAATAGTACATTAAATCATAAATCCTCATGATTAATATCATAAAGATTTACGAAATATGAGTCTACTAAATATTTTTATCAACTGATAAAGTAACTTATATAAATAATTGTATCATCAGATGATGTCATTTTCCTCATTATCCCAAGGAATTTTAGATGTAGATTTATGAAAAAGCTGAAGTAATATAAAGTTCTGATAGGAAAGGTATTAAAGGTGATTAAAGCAAAGTTATAATTTTGTGAAATTTTGATATGAAGTGTTAAAAATATAAACATCATATTTGCCGTTCTGATAGCATTATTCCATTAATATTCTAAAACTGGGTAATATTTATATGGGACTTGTAGCTAAGCGATATCCTTCCTAGTGGCAAATGCGAAGCTTTGCATGCTACTTTCCTATCACTTACATTGTTTACACATTAATGTTTTTAATGTTTAATGTTTTTTTAACCACTTCTCAAGTCACCGAGGTAACTCCTTAAAAATCCAGAATGATTTTGTGTTAGGTAAAGAGAAAGGAGGTCCTTCAGTTTATAGTGGAGTCCGAACCACATCTTGGGGATAATTTTATAATTAAAATTATTTCGCGGTGAGCAGGGATTGAACCTGCTTCGCTAGGTATGCCAGTATGCAAGCTAGACGCGCTAAACCACTGAGCTGCCATCCCCCTTGCATGAGTTATTGTATAGTGTTTACGAAGTCAATTGAAACTGGTCAGTGTTAAAGCACAGGACCGCGCACTTAACTTGATATTTTGTCCTATCTATTTAACAATGGTATCGAGAATCGAATAGTAGTTGAAACTGTGCAGACGAGTCCGAGACTGGCAATGTAAGCAGCCTGAATGAACCATCTACCACTGCACTGGTTTAAAGATAATAAAATGGATAGGCCGACTAGCATAAAAAAAACTTGTAAATCGTTTCTCAGCAGTCAACGTGGACTTGTGAGATTGGCCTGGGTTTGAGGACGGGTGGCGACGATTGGCTGGGACCCGGGTATTCCTTAGTCCGATTGGTCGGTCGGTGTTTTAGTTATATCAGTTATTAGTCAACGTGGACTCGATATATCACCTAGTTCTTTATAACATTTCTCCAGTGCAGAGCGAAAAATGGTTTTCAGAACAGCTTTTACCAAATATTCCGCCTAATTCAGTAATTGTATTAGATAATGCTTCTTATCACTCGCGAGTATTAAATAAAATACCAAACACCAGTACAAAGAAGACATTTTAAAATTCATGACAGAAAAAAATATGGAAATTGTTGTAAAAGTTCCAATAAAGAGCGAATTACTGAAAAGAATAAAAGAACAGAATTTCAAAAGGGAATATGTTATTGATAACTTATCCAATATACACGGTCATACACTTTTGCGGTTACCTCCGTACTATTGCATATTTAATCCTATCGATGTGGTTTGAGCAACTTTAAAAGATCGTTTGCGAAAATGTAATGACTCTCCAATGTTAAGCACGGTAGTAGTTGACCATGTACGAGAAGTAATAAATGACCTCGACAATACTGATTTATGGAAAAATTGCGTTAAGCATGTAATTAAAAAAGAAAATCAATATCCAACACTACCCCCCATTGCGCCGATTATAATTCAACCTAATAATGATTCCTCTTCAGAAAGTGAAGATTCGGACCCATCAGCTTTTAGCATTTAACGTTTTTAATATATATTTTCAGAAAAAAATATTTAGCTGTTATATTAGGTATGAAGTTTACTTTTTTTATTGTTACATTTCTTGGAATATATTTTATTTAGTTGACAAGAAATTTTGATTTTGTTTTTATTTATGTTTTATCTGTACAAATATTTATTTTTGTTGTACTAATTCTTTGCTTTTAATAAGAAACTTACATTTTTATTTTTATTTTAGAAGAAACTTAAATTTTATTTTTACTATATAACATCCTTGCCCCTCGACAATCTAACCTGTCCCATCCCCTCATCCCGGCAAGGATGTGTTCATACCTTCTCATTGGTCCTTGCTGAGCAATAACATATTTCAATATAATATGGGATAACTTTAAAACTAAACCCAATAAATTTAAATATTTAGACTTTATATCTAAAACTGATATAATACTTCAAAAATATGATATTGGATAAATGAACAAAAATGGCCTATCTAATAAACAAAAAATAATAAAAATTAATACATTTTCTTATGAAAAGCATTTCTATTTACCTTCGCCTATGTGCAATAAAGAGTTGCCGACTGTTTTTGCCGGCTTTTAGTATTTATACTATTTCAATTGTGCTCGTATACGCTTTACTTTTGATTACCTCTTTGTAGCTAGGTATGTATTTAGGGTTATGTAGAAACCCTTATAGTTTCGGTATGTCCGTCTGTAGGTCTGTTTGTCACAGACATCCCATTCTCTCATTTTTATACCTATTGAGATGAAATGTGGTATATAGGCGTAAGATGACGCAAAAACGAAAATGAGAGGTTTTAAAAAAATCTAATTTTGACCCCCCATCCCATACACTTACCTCATCAAGTGGGGTGTCGTGACATAAGTCTTCTAAAATGCAACCGAAAATGTTTTGGGACGTTATAATTTTAACCCTTCAGCCACGAGATATTCGTTTTCAAAGGCCTTATCAACATGGCCTCTCCTTTAATGTCTAAACTATGGATACTTTCAAGGAAAATTATAATGGACGCTGTAGCAAAAGTACTTGTGAAGAATTTTTAAAATCACTGCTATTAGAGAACGAGCAAATTCGTCAAGGTGAAATACTTCTTAATACATAGGTATATGGCATAAAGTTGAATAAAATGCGAATATGGCTTCGAAACCATATCATGTCTGTGCTCCAGCACACAAAAGCTACTTTGTGTGTAGTGTATATTATATAGGGACATGCTGTATATTTCCTTTCTATTTAAAACTACGTTAACTCATGTGGTTTACACCGAAAAGTTAAATATTAGGTTTTAATACTTGGATTATTTTATTCATTGAAAATATGTGTTTTTTTAGTATCTAATTAGGAAATAACTATGACTAATTATGACAATAGTGCTAATAAACAAATATTTGATTTGTGCCTACAAGAATTCTATACTATTGACATAATTAAACTCATTATTCATTATCATATAGGTATCCTATCAGTGTCCCTGATCTTAAAAAAATTAATATAAATACTAGAGATGTTTAAATACAACTTAATTTGCTATTAATCAAGCAGCATATCTTCAGGGATAGATAACATTTCCACTAAGTCAATAAAGAGAACAGTATATAGATATTTTACTTTCACATCCACGTAGTGGAGTGGAAGTATAGTAATCGTAAAAAAAATATGCTTAGAATGTCATAAAACGTCAAGATTTTAAATTTGAGCGAAAATAAATTTTCTGTCTGTCGATTGGTCGGTCTAACTTTTTTTGTGTGCACATTTTCTCGGGAACGGTTTAAGATATTGACTTGAAATTTGATACACATGTGTACATGATGAGATCTGGTACTGGATTATATTTTGCGCTAATTGCGGTTGGGGGGGTTAAATAGGGTTAAATAAAGGAAAATAGGTAAAGCACACTGGTAAGAGTACGGAAACTTGAAACTTGGAGTATCTGCTAGAAGCCAAGGTATCACATTTTTTTATAACATTTTTCAATCACTCCACCACCCTACCCCCACTTCATTATTGAAGGTACTGATGAAATAAAATTGAGATATTCACTGGAAATTTGGTACACATATGTATTATAATGATATTTGGAACTAGTTTATTCCTTTGAAAGGGTGGGGGGTAAGGAGTAAGCAAGTAGTAAGCAGTTAGTAAGGCAAGCTGGTAAGAGTACAGCAATTTGGTATTTGGTGTATACCTATAGTAGTATATACTAGAAACCAAGACCTCAAATTTCTATGTAATATTTTTCAACCCCCTACCATCTCCACTCCATTATTAAGGCCCGGTTGTACCAAAAGCACGTTCAAGGTAAGTTTAACTGAACGACAGTTCTACGATGAACTCAGTTCAGGAGCAATTATGTTGTACCATCAGTTTTAAACGTTCGTTCAGTTGAACTTGATTTCATCGCTCGTTGGCACTATTGGATCAGAGTATGGCACTTAATTCTCTAACAGAAGAAGAAGATTTCACCGTTATTAACCATACTTTCTTTATACAACTTATTAGTTACCATAGAGAACTGAAACGTTTTCTTTGTCAATGTTATTTACCATTTGTTTATATCCAACTATAACGTTATAAGTTTGTTTGACAAGGCAGCGAAAAAAACTGTGAAATTTAATAGAACGACAAATAAAACTGGTAACAGAATAATTAACAGCGTTTAAATTTTAAATAATCTAAATATGCTTTATATATAACAATAAGATCAGTCCCATACGTTGTTTAAATACGAAGAAAATAACTAAAAACACATAGGTAAACCATGAACATCTCACCAAATCAAAGGAAATATTATTATACAAAACACGTAATTGTCTATATATAATGAAAACTAAACTTAAAAATGTTTATTTCCATAGCTGATAGCACAAGAAAGTTAAAAAGCAAACGAAAACAGCGAATTTCACGATAATTAACTTGGAACATTGAGGTTATATGCCCTCCACTCACGTTAGCTGTCAGAATTTCCACGCGCCCTATGCAAACATTCGGATATTTGAAATCTCGGCAAATAACAATTTAATTTAGATTAAGTTAGGTTATGTATAGGCTTGAACTGCTTGAACTTTCCTTGAACCAACCAAAAGGACCGTCCAACTAAATTGTTCTTGATCCACTATAGAACGCTTGAACCTTAATGGTACAACTAAATTCATTACTTGATCTCTGTTCAGCAGTGAACCAAAGTTCAACAAGATGGTACATCCGGGCCTAAAGGGTTTGATAAAATAAAATTGAGATATTCACTTGAAATTTGGTATACGTATGTATTGTAATGACATCTGATTGAGATGATTCCATTGAACAGGTGAGGAAAAAATAAGTAAAGCAAGCTAGTAAGTCCAGAAATTTCATTTTTGTGTGATTTCTTAGACGTGGTTTTAGATAGAAATTTGTAAATTTATGAAATAGTAGAATTTGTTTCAGGATATTCAAATGATATAAAAATAAACAGGGTGTTCCAGTTAAAAAAAAATCACTCTCATTTTTGTATCATATGACATATACAGGCCACTGTTATACTTCGCAAATATCGCTCATAGAGAAATAATTTTCATATCTTAGTGTTAGTGATCGAATTCTTTCTGCCTCCCTAATGATCCATGTTTCAGAGGCGTAAGAAAGATGGAGAAAACTAAAGCGTTAGCAAGTCTAATCTTTGGATGTTATATTCCTATTATACCAAATTTTGCTCAGCTGACCAGTTGCCGATATTGCCATTTGTATTTTTATTCGAATCTCATGTTCTAAGTTTCCCATAATGTCGCAAGGGCTGCAGTGTAAATCCATATATCTATTTATGACAATTTTTTTATGGCCTTATTTATATTAGCGTCCTGGTGGAGTTCAGCTGTTCTACCACTCAACCAGGACACGTACACATAGATTACAACACAGCAACTATTCCCTGCGATATTGCCATCTACCACAGCTGAGACTCGAACTCAGAAGAGATAACAGCGACTAGACATGTTGTGCCACTCAACAGCGGTCTAGCTCACTGTTATCATCTCGGTAACACATGAAAAACGCCACTAAACATCCACACCCTGGCCAGGATTCGAACCTGCGACTCCGTGGTCGCAAGCCAAACACCTTACCACTGCGCCACTGAGCTGGCTATCTCACCAAATTTGTTAAAGAAATGCATAACTACTATAGCGGCACTACTTAAAAATATCTTTTTCTGCTACCGTCTATATAAGTGAACTTTGCTATCCTAGCGACAAGCGCTATAACGAAGGTAAACAATCAAGTTACTTGGTTGCTAAGGCGTTGATAGCTACAAAAGTAGAACTTTCTCGGCCAGGACATTAAAGTAAAAAAAAAAAACAAACGAAATTTAACTTTTTGTTTCAACGAATTAATGCAACTGAACAATTTTGTATAAGGTATTAGCGAGGCACGAACAATATTGGCTGTCTTGTATCCCATTTTCATCGCCACCAAACATATTTGTTTATTTTAATTTAAAACACCAGAAATTAAAATGTCTAACATAAACCTCGGTGACAGATAGTAATTGTCTCGTTGGCATGTAAACAATTGTCACAGCTTCATATACTATAAAATTTATTAAAAACGTCAAATAATATGAAATAATTAGTTTTAAATTATTCAATTCCATAATATCTGTCGGTAGTAGAAAAAATTTAATACATTACATGATGCGAAAGCCCTTTTAGTTATTCACTGTTTTTTGAAAGGCCTAGGTTTCACCTCGGCCATTAAAAAATCACCTCACGTCTAAAAGTAAACTATCACATCTAGTAATGTAAATAACTATTTATGCATCATTTGGTCAAGTACCACTTGAAAATATCCTTAATGCATTGTTTAGTCAAGGTATATTTCCTTATACCCTGAAATTTGCAATTGTGTTATCACTGCATAAAAAGGGTGATACTAATGATCTAGGAAACTACCGTCATGTGAGTTTGCTCTCTGTTTTCTCTAAAATTTTAGAAATACTAATATGTAACAGATTTGTAAAAGATAAATCGACAACAACAGCTCTTTTTAATTTTCTCAGTAAAATATTGAATGCCTTGGATGATCAAGAGATTGCCTGCGGGCTGGACCTATCCAAGGCATTTGATATATTAAATCGGTGGTTTGGCTCATACTTTTTAAGTATAAGGCAGAAAACATCAATAACAGTTAATGGGGCCAAGCCAGTGCCATATAGACTGCCCCCCTAGGCCCAGGCCAATTTTGCCCCCCTTCCGGGGTTGCTATCAGTTTGTGCGCAGTAATGTTTAAGAAGGCCTAGTAAAAAAATTGGCCCTGGACCAAGCATGAATCTGATATTTTAAATGTTAATTATGGAGTTCCTCAGGGAAGCGTTCTAGAACCACTCCTTTGTTGTAATTTTTGTAAACGATCTTGTCAATTTTGCAGAACAAAAATCAAATTAATATTAATTAATTATGCAGATGATACAAACCTTTTAATAAGGGGTCACACACTTGAGGACATTGCGAATGCTCTCTCTCGACTGTGGCAAAATGTAGAAGATTGGTTTAAATACCAATGAACTTGTATTAAATGAAGCTAAATCAAGCCGTATGATATTTAAGATGGATTATTCATTATTCTATCATGTTCAAGGAGCGTCTGAAGATAATGAACGTCTTGATTATTTTCTTTCAGTTTATTGTTGATAATCTTTTTTAAGAAACCTGCCAGTGATTATTTAAGCCTTTTTTTGAAAGATTTTATATTTATACATGTCTATTGTAAAATAGTTTGGTAATATGGGTAAGATTTATCTCCAAGATACGTTAATTACACAATGATAGAACATTGAAAATAAATAGATTAGAAGTAAAAAATGATTTTAATTACACAAGATAAAACATTTTTAATGAATCAAGCGATCTTCTTTAAACAGTTATTGTCTCCGCGTCTATGAAAGTGATTAATTTACATTTTATTCATAGATATTAATAATGTGGTACAATAATGTGTTAGTAGACGCAGAAACAGGTGATTTGCAGGTATAATAATTTTTTTTATGTGTTGTTTCCACAGTTAACAAAAAATACAGCACACTATTCTCGACAAACTTCAGTTTTTTCTTCTGATGCCAACTTGGCAAAATGCGCATTTTAGAGAGTGGGGACACAGTATATCTAGGTCAGCCTTTGGGTAGTTGAAATAGGAAGGAATGAGCTTGTTCCATGATATTATTTTTATATGGTTTTTATACTTTTTCATATAGTACTCGATATTCTCATTATACACTTAAAATTTCGTATTAGCAACTTTCTTCGTTCTCGAGATATAAGGAGTTGAAATTAGTAATAGTTACAAAAACCGAGCGCTAATTTGTGACGTCACTATACGCAAGTGACGTAAGAAAAATGGCTTTCTGGGACCTTTCAAATTTAACCTGAAAAGTCGAAAAACATGGAATTTTTAAACGCTGGTAACTAAATAAATACGTCGAATGAAAGTTCGCTTTATGTCTCTAAGGAAAGGAGAAGGTCGGCGATGAATTCTAATCGTAAATTGCACGGTCAAAATCGAAAATTCGTCCCGGCAGGAACGAGACAAAATTGTAATTTTTTGACATTTCACCAAATTGTACTCCCCTACTGTCAAGTAGTAAGCAAAACAAACAATACTTGGAAAACACTTATAATTATAACAAGTAAGGAGCATCAAGTGTATAGAGAACGCCGAGTCTATGCGTATAGTGACGTAGCGCCTGGCCACGCCCCATTTTTGCGAATTGGAAATTTGTAATAGTTTTTAAGATACTAAACGTGCGAATAAGATTCTGATTTTTTGCAGATCCATTAATTTATACTTGCACTTTCAATTTATGAAATAAAAAAAAAATGCTGAACAAGCCCATTAGATACCAGTATTTCATTTCAGAAAATAATTTATTTATGTTTAAAATGAAAAAGTTAAATTATTGAACACTATTTGTGGATTTTCCCTTAGGAGGGATGAATGGTACAAGCTATATTAAAATATATCAATATTTTCGTACGTGTAAAATTCTGTGTAATATGAGTGTTCAATAGTGAGGAGGTCCAGAGGGAGAACCACTGATTTTTAGCCATGTTTGTTTCTATCGCTTGGGTGACAAAAATACCAATTTGAAGTGCACCAAATAACAAGAAAAATGAACTAAATTAAGACTTTCTATGACTAATAATAGATCTGAAGTTAAATGCCTCAAAATATACTCCGCAAACTTAAAAATCAGGTAATTTGGCAGTTTCTTGATTTTTTGGATTATTGTATATAAGGCAAATTATTCCAAGAGCCCAAAAGTTTGTCGCATGTAAACTGACAGTCCTTCTTATAGGCTGGTTCAGAAAGGTACCAGGGTACTCTGTCCTGCCCCAACCACTTGAAATTGGTGTCATTTTGTTAGACTTATTTTTTAAAAGATTTTTAACGAATTTGAAAAAGATGTTGAGCAGCGAGAATTTTCAAGTGCTTTGCCCCTAACCCTCCTTCGTATTTACGTTTCCGTGCTCATTTCCAGGCAACGCGGTCTTCAAATAAACACGTAAACGACGCGAAAAATTTGGTTTCAAACACGTGTTGATTTCAAGATGCTGAACCTTGAACTGCACACGGATTTGGATCGAAGTCGACTCGCCATTGGAAGCTACATATCAGTGCGCATTTGAAAGCTACATACCAGTGTACATTGTACATGTGAGTCTTCGACTACCTACTCGCTTCACGTTATCAGTTGAACAGTTTGATATTGAGGTTACACGTTTAAGTAAATATAAAAGTTATGGAACAGTTTAAAAGTGTTGTTACTAATATAACCAAAGATTTTAGAATTCTGGAGTTTGAAGAGCATTCTCTCATTAATTATAACTGCAACGTTCAGTGTTCATTTTCTTACACCGGCAATTACGACGATACATGTGGTTACTTTATTGATATATCTTCTGCAGAAACAAAAACAAATTGGATAATGAAGAGGCGCTTTCCTCTACCTGTGCGTTATGAGGTTCGAAAGATATACGTTTGTCAGCTGGCAGAGAGGAACAAATCAAAAAACAAAATAAAAGAACCAACTAGAAATTTCAACTGTAAGGCAAATATAAGCATTGAATTCTTGAAAGTAACAGATAGTACTTTAAAAACTTCACCTTTATTAAAGAGAGGTTTAAATCAGGCATTATGGCGATGGTTGTAGTAAAGTGAAAACAAAGTTGGAAAAGAAAATCGGCAATCAATTATGAACAAATTTCGTTGTGTAATGTTTTGAAAAACAATGCAGGAAGCAGAAATTAATATGTCTAATTTGTTGAAAGATGACAGAGTGAAGAGAAATAAGAAATTAGAAAACCATTTAACTAACTTCTAGGATTGTCACGAAGAATGGTGTTTATCATATCGATGCGATATACTTACTAGAGGTAACAGCACAAACAATTATCATGAGTCATCGATAAAAATATTTAAGGACATTGTCCTACAATGATGCAAAGTATTTAATATGTGCGCTTTGATAGAATTTATTACTAAAACGTTTGAATGATATCATAAGAAAAGACTTTATGTCAAAAGTAAAGAAATAGACGAAATAGTGCAAGTTGATGGCAGTACATATTTTGTAAAGTCGGGTATTATGGAATTATGTTTACAACTTGTCTATCTTTAACTAAAGTAGATCGCCATAATTTTGCAAAATGGGTCCTAGGAGACTCGTTTTCTCCACAATTTTTCGAAGATATCACCAATACTATTCTGGACAAAAAAAAACGGTCAAACAGAATGCACTTCTGACACTATTATATCCAACGCCAATGTTGTCTCAGACTTATTTCAACCTCCAATAATTCTAACAGAATCAGACAGCCCTGTTAATATTGTGAGTATTAATGAAAACTATAAGCTTTATATTTATATTCTTACGAAATTTGCCTCTAATTTGTCACAACTAAAAACTCCATCGGATATAGTATCATTTTGTGAAAGGAGTATTAAGAGAAGATCTTGGAAAATCCATGTCCAGCCTACATCGATCGCCTGGCGCAAGTGGAAGAAATCAATCAGGTAGACCCACAAAAGCTGAATCCCAAAGAAGAAAACACAATATTTGTTTAAACGTTAAAAACAATGAACCTGCTGCAAACAAACATTAATATTATGTATTTGTTTATAAGAATATTTTCAAATAAATGCAATATTGTTTTATATGAAAATAAAATATTTTTAAAATAATAAAAAAACCCTTTTCTGTTTTTTAGTGTTTTATTTTTACGCCGTTAGTTAGGAAGGACACCTATTATTCTATTATTGTAAAATATATTTTAGCGTGAAAGTTGAATGTGTATTTGTAATATTTTAATGAGCGGGTTCCATTACAATTCAGTGCACGTTTCAAGATTAAGCGTCTTGAAATCAACACGTGTTTGAAACCAAATATTTCGCGTTGTTTCCTCCTTGAAATGAGCATGGAAATGTAAATACGCGTCTGGGGGACAGGCTATTAGGGCAAATAGGGATTTGACTCAGTTTAGGTGTCAGCGTGATGCTAATGTGTTTTCTGTATGTGTATAATTGTTGGGTAAGGCACTTGAAAATTCTCGTTGCCCAACCTCTCAACATGTATCCAAATTTTTTGAGTCTTAATGTGCATTTTAATCTCATTTTTCAAATTTTTTAAAAATATTTTAAAAAATTGAAAAAAAAAATATCTTCATCCCATAATATGTTGAATAAAGAAACAAAGAGTTAACAGATCGAGCAGGCGCTTGATTTGGTGTAAGAGGATAATAAATCCGACAAAATGACATCAATTTCTTCAAATGGTTGAGATATGACATAATTTTTAACTTTTTTGTTTGGGCTTTTATATGAAATCACTCGTGTATAGCAGGCAGGCAATTTTACCAAAACTCTTATATTTCCTTACTTGTAGATATTTCACAAAAGCCTATTAGTTGAGGTTTGTATAAAAAGTAGTCTTAAATAATCCCCACTACAAGAAAACGCTGCTAGGGAACAAACACTTATAATTTTCAACAATTTTCTATACCTTTTTGAGTCGGCCTATAAAAATGACTTTTGGGTGTTATTGGCTCTTGGAATAAATGTATTAAACTGAACTCAACATAAAAAATATTCTGCAATAACTAAATTGGAGAGAGAAATACTTCTTTGTACTTTTAATTCTATTAGAATGATTCTGAAATGTTGATATGTGCACCATTTTATATCTTTGCACTTATTAATCCTAGAAATTTTTTAATTAGGTCATTCGTCTCATTATTCCTTATAGTCCGGTCGTCGTAACTTTTGTTTGGTCAGAAATTTAAAACAGCAATTTTATTGATTATTCTTATAGAAAAAATTCCGCTGAACACGATGGTGACATTAAAAAATTTATAAAACACAGGCTTCATTGTTAAAAACAAAGGTTTTTAGCGAAAATTTTCATTTTTTGATGTTTTTTGACTTTTTAACGAAAACGGTGCATCGGATAAAATAAGGCAAGACTTTATATACGTGTCTTTTCAGACTTGTAGCAACCTTTTGTCTTTGACCGTTCAGTTGTTATAAACAAATTAAGGTCCTAAATTAACAATATTTTCTTGCCCAATAAAAGATCGTACAGGTATTTTATTATGTTTATTATGGTCAAAATATTGCATTTTCTTCATAGAGTTTACAATTTTTTTTTTGTGTCAATATCTGATGTATTTTGCAGTTGTTTAAATAAATAAGCTAATTTGTTTATTAAGGATTTGCGACTTTCCATGGCATTTTTTGTACTTTCCACCCCCCAGCAATCAATATATATTGATAAAAACTATCATTTATATGTAGTCTGGCAGTTAAATTACTATTGAGAAACACTACCATAGATATAACTGCCAGCTAAGCGTAACTAGCAGCTACCTATCTGGCACTTTTAACAGGACATTGAAAAACCGGCCCTAAGTCGAAATTATAGAATTCTTGTAAAGAATAAAAGCAATTGTCCCAAAGAAATACACAAAGTTTTTTTTTAAATATATTTATGTTCACTTCCTGTTTTATCTCAATTGGCAGTTTGTTGAAAACTGTTCAACACAGATAGAAAAGACCTTTTTTGAAAGTACATAGATTAAATTTATTGATGTAAATTAGATTACAGACTCTTGTGCCTCATTTAATGGTTCTCTTATGCCTAAGTTTTTAAATTTTTTATTTATGAGATTCTTATTAACAGTCGAAGGCACACGTTAAGTCAAAAAACAGTGTTAGGACATATTCACCTTTATCTAGTGCATTGTAAATGTGATTAATTAATGAAAGAATTGCTGTAGTTGTAGAGAAATTGGGCCTAAAATCATGCTGACTGCTACATAGAAGGTTTTCTTGTTAGTAAAAGTATGTATTCGGCAATGAATAATTTTTTCAAACAACTTTGAGAAGCATGATGGTAGGGTAGTCGGCCTGTAATTTCCGATTAGTTCTACATTACCTTTTTATCTAAGGGTATTACAGTTGCCGTTTTTACATAGAGGAAAATTTCAGATTTTATAGATAAATTAAAAATATAACACAGAGGGTAAACTATGAATTGCGAGATGTATTGCAGGACTTTCATTGGTAAGTATACTATCTGGCCCACTTGAGGATTTGTTCTGCATAAGAGAAAGTTGCCGGTTTATTTCTGCAGGAGTAATGTCAAAGAAAAACAGTAACGAAAAGCTTTCTAGACCTATAAAGCAGTCACCATCGAGATTATTGGAAACATTATTTAAGGAATTTACATTTATTTCTGCAAAATAGGTGCAGAACAAGTTACAAATTGGTCTGATATTAAATTGTTATTATTTTATATTTGAGTTATATTTGTTACTTTTTTATTCCTGCTGAAGTTCGAATTAACAGCCCAAATTTCTTAAGAAGTGTTAGCACTCTCTTGTATTTTATTTTCATAAAAGTTAGTGGAGGTCCAGAGATAGACATTCTAAACCTGCAAGCTATATCACTGGGCATGACAACGAAGTATTAAGTTGATTTTAATATTTGTTATCAATTAATTACCACTTAGTAATTTCAAAAATATGATCAGCATTGATCCCGGCTAGTGAAGGTGCCGAGGCAGGCATACATCCCAGTTACTAGAGGTACACTGGCAGACATTTTGACCTGCAAGGTGTCTACTTTTAAGCCATGATTAGCAAATATCAAGCTAATTTTTTTTTAAATAATTTCATTTATTAAGTTTGCAATACCAAGAAATATTCTCATATCACTTTTCTTGTCTGCCATGCTCTAAGGCAAAGTATTAATTGTGTCTCTAGATGATACAATGTGTCAGGTATTTGCATGCTGGCTCCTATACTATGACTATGAATTTATCATAAAATAAATTTGTGAATTTAATTTTTAATAAAACTTGTGTAGTTGGCTTTAATTTCAGAATTTATTTGCCAATAGTTCATTTTCTATGGTACATATGCATCTATATTATAGACTGAATATTTTAATGGAAGTTTCCTTCTTCTTAAAGAGTGTTATAATTATGTAAGAAAATTAGTTATTTATGTTTACTTGTTGTTTTTGGTTAAGAGCTTCCGTTCATATGTTACATGTTAATTAAATCTTTTACCCACATATACAAAACCAATTAGCATGATTAATAATTATTATATTTTTAAGATGTTCTTAGTATATGAATTTACATTCTATTGAGTTTGCTCATCAAGTAACGTTTTTATTAAAATGATATTCAATGGTAAATTAAAATATCTGAAAATGTTTGGAATTAACCTTTTTCGTTTGATTTTAGGATTGCTATAGAGAACCTGAAGAAAAAGAATTTCACTGTCATGATTTTGAAGACCCACCTGAGGACATACGTGCATTTAAGAAATTGATGTGGGCGTCCATCTTCTGCTGTGCATTCATGGTATGTGATCAAAGAATTTATTTCAATTTTACTCCTTCATAGTTTTATTTCATTATAATGTTCCTGAGACAACTACATGGGTTATACAGAATAAAAGTTGAAACAGAATGAAATTGGTAGAATGGTTAAGGAAAGATGCATTAACGCAAATAAACGTGACGTTAAATATGCATTGAAAAATTTGAAAAAGTTTCGAATTTTTTATTAATAAAGAATAAAAATTATTTTTGCAATAGCAATAGTAAAAAAAAAAAATGTTTTCTTAACCGCTTCTCAAGTCACCGAGGTAACTCCTTGAAAATCCAGAATGATTTTGTGTACGGCAAAGAGAAACGAGGCCCTACAGTTTATAGTGGAGTCCGAACCACATCTTGGGGATAATTTTATAATTAAAATTATTTCGCGGTGAGCAGGGATTGAACCTGCATTTAAATAAAGTCAGTGTGATTAGCGTGTACGAAGATATAAGACTCTGAAATGTAACGATAATAATACAAATTCCTGCGATCTCTGAAGCCCAAGCAGATCAGGTATAATATCACTGTCATAGACGTTGTATGCTGCTCGCCTCATGTGTATCAGTTTATGTGAAAACAGTTTTGTTTTTATGCAGAACAGTGCTTGAAAGGGCTTGTTACCGATAATTTTTGTTTTTTTTTGTTTTTTTATGTATTGTGGTAAAAAATATATCTTTGTTTGCAGACCATAATAGAATTCATTCCTATGATAACAGGAACAAAAATGATTTATTAAACATTAAAGCAAACTTCATATAGGTGCAAAAAATGTACCTTTTTCAATAATTAATGTGTGTAACAAACTACCTGATACATACAAAAATCTACCATGAAAACACCTGAAGGTAAAGTTGCGAGCTATACTTTTGGAAAGAACATATTACACAATATAGAGGAGTATTTCAATGATACACTCTACTAAGTGTTAAAAAATAAATAAATACTTAAATAAAAAACAAACCGTGAAACTATTCCAAATTATTTTTAACATGACTTTTAAATTTTCTTTGTTAATGTGTCTATTGTCTATCATTATAACTTTTAATTTTATTTTACTGTCTGTATGTTAGTCCTTTTATTGTAATCTGTGGCATGTTCTACATCCTCTGGGTACAAAAGATGTATCTATTGATCTATCTATTCAATCATCTAGATAAGCTGTTAAAATTAAGCTTCAAAAGTATATCCAATCTTTAGATATTCAATGTTAAAGATTGAATTTCAGTACAAAGCGCGTCGCCGACTCGTGACGTCATTCTGCATAAACACTATGGCACGGGTTGCCGACCGTGAAAGAATTTGAGTTTGCTACAGAAGTCAGCCAGTAGTGATGGGTCGCTCACCTATTTTTACTGAGCCTGCTCAGTTCATTCAGCTCACCAAGATGAGTCGTGTATCAAGAGTCGTTCATTTGAACGATGTACCTGATGTAGGTAATTCATGCATATACGTATGGCGCTCGCTCTCTGTGGCATACGAAAGCATTAACGACACAGTGAGCTGGAAATCGGCGCACTTACTTAGGGCTTAAAAAAAATCTGTTGTAATGCATTTAACTATACTGGGTCACTGGGATATTAGCAGCACAGTAAGGAGTCCTAATGGTGTATTGAATGAACTGTATTCAAAAAGTTAGTCGTTCTTTCACAGTTCACTGAAGTGAGTCGTTCACTTTGAACAACTCATTCATGAACGATCCATCACTATGCCACACGCTTATTAAATCTCGACTGTCACCCGATGAGCATCTGTAAAGTGACATCACGTGAAGCTCCACCCGTTTTCGTGCAATCCAACTTTGGTAATTTATTTAAGGACTTAAACGTTCGAATAAAAACTTAAAAATTTGGAAATTGCCTTAAAAGATGTTCTACTTTCTATTTCTAAAATAAAATTCTGAATGGGCCTACTGTAGTATACTATACACTTCATCCTGAAATAAAAATAACTTAACCCAAATCTCTTTAAAAATAAAAGTAATTGTTCATAATATCTGTGGTAAATTGCATCTGCATTAGTTAGTGGACATGGCATGGGGTAGAGCAAATGAATTTGAAACGGTTTTTACAAGTAAAAAAAATATATATATATTCAATTGATCTTTGATTTAAAATTTCACATAGATCATTATACAATGACATGAGTTCGTCAATAAGTGGGTTAATCTAGAGAGTAAAATGGGTACACATAAAACTTACAACTACACATATCAATATATTATAACAAAGACTTAATAATTAGAGAAAGACATACAAGAGAAGAGAGAAAAAAGAAAAAAAATAACCTGTACCATGCCAGCACAAGGCAACCCTGGGAAGTACAAATAATGACACGACTATTAGGGAGAATAGAGTTTAATTCAGATCACTGGTAAAATATTCATTCAAGCTGTAAAAGCTAAGTATTAAAAGAGCAGTTTTGACTTATTTCTTAAAATTAGTTATAGAAGTAATAGACTTGAGATTTTCAGGTAAATGATTGAAAATTTTTATTGACATTATGTAGCGACTTTTAGCCGTTGAGGCAAGTCTATGTTGGGTTAATCTTAGATTGTCACTAAAGCATAGTAAATAGTTTAAATATTTAAAAGTTAACGATACTTGCGTAAATAAAAATCAAACATGTAGGTACCTATTTGTAAAATAAATATTCAAAAGTGCTTGCAATAGCGGAAGACCTCCACCACTCTTGTATGAAAACAATAACGCAAGTTTACGCTTTGTGACCAGAATGCCAGAAGTTAGTACGATTGAGAATTGCACAATCCATCCATTTCTTGCAATAATGCGGTTGCCGAAAATTTAATGGGTTTTCAATTTATACTATAATGCCACTGCCATCATGAGTTTAAAGATTAATTCTCACAACTCCATCAATTTAAAGTTTAAAATGTCTCTCGTTCACTAAAAATAACTTAGATCAAGTTAGAATGAGAACAGACTTTGATAGTTTTTATGTAATGAGATGTAATGTTGAGCTCTTGAGTACCCCTCCCTATCCACCACTCAAGTGCATTTAAGTGATTGCCTTTCTACAACGTTATCACTATGTGATACAATTGTAATTTTTTTCATGAAATATACTTTAATGATAAAAAATATGTTACTAAATTCTTATCACGTTTTGTGACATTTTTAAACAGGAGGAATTTTTACTGATCCCTTTGTGCCACACCAAGGAATTGAGTTCTGCTGGGGCCTGTAGCCCGTTTGGCGATGTCAATGATGTCTTCTCCACAGCTCATAGTCCAGATCACAACAAGGGATCAGACACTTCTACTCCAGGATTAGAATATGCACCATTGTCAGTATTACTCCATTTAAAACGTCAAAATAGACATTCAACTTTGTAATAATTCGCACAGAGCTGAAAATTGGTACAGACCTTGAATACACTATTACAAATGAAATGTCAAAAGCCCCACCGATCCCATGTCGGATAAAAATTTTATTCAAGGTCAAAGGTCACAAATATCAGTTTTTCGCATATTTCTCGTAAAAATAGGTCACACAAAGTTTGTAGATCGTGCAATTATTTACAAAAACTGTTTGAATACTTTTTTTTTACGAATCATCATTCATGAGATATCCCGATTTGAAACATTGAAAATGCTATTATGCACTTATACTGCACAGTTTCTTTGCAATTACTGTGATGGTCTTACTAGCTGCTGTCCTAACATTCTTTTGAAGTCTTTCTGCAACATTCTATTCCTCTTGAAGTATCTGGTGGTAAAATTATTATTGCGATTGTTGTTATTAAGGGGCAATTTAGTAGAAACCTGACGTGTACTGTTCAATACAAAATAAAATTCTGCTTGTATTCTATTTTCTATTCCATATTGTGTGGCGAGTATGCTTGGTTATATTGTGTATTATGTAAGCCTCTTCTGGACAACCTTGGCTTTGAATCTAGGGAATCTCTAATATGTGCAGTGTGTTTATATGTATGTTTATATTATGTATCAATATAAAATGGCAACTGATAATTAACAAGTATGTCGAAATAATTTTATGTTATTTTGTGCGATAATATAATAAAACAAGCTAACCATTATACTCTTCGCAAATTTACTGCACTTTTTATATAATTGCTGCACATTCTGTAGGATATTCCTTGCAGTTTCCTTTGTAATTAATATTGGTTTTAGCCATTTTTTAATTACAAAACGTAAAAAAATATATTCTCATAAATTTAAATAATTAATAACTTTTTTATTTATTGATCGATATTGTTCAAAAAGAATAGAATTCTTCCTCTAGCTAACACTAACTTACTGTCCAAATTTCAATACAATCGGACATTTCGCTTTTAAGTTATCGTGCTTACAAGAAACGTGAAGGACCGGCAGACAGACGGACGGACGGACATTTTGAAAGTTGTTCAGGATTCTGTTAATGGAACACAGTGATATGGAATTTTTTTTTCTAGGAGGATTATTACCGGTTTTAGCGCCGATCGAATGCAATATACTCTTTGTTTCGTATTTGCGAAGAGTATAATAAATTGCTGTTTATATACATATATTCTTTTCCTGTAAATTTTTTTGTACCGTTATTTTATGACTTGCCTTTGTAACTTATGTTATGTTAATTTGTGGTTAATAAACTTATTATTATTATTATATATATCAATGTGACTAAAAGTGGTAATTGTGATCACTTATATATGGGAGCAAATGAAATCATACCAGCACACCACAATATTTATATAATAGTCTTTATCAAGTGAATATTGTTTCAGATTGCCGAGTTACTGGGAGGTTATTTTTCTGCTAGCTTAGCTATTATGACAGATGCTGCCCATTTACTTTCTGACTGCGTAGGATTTTTAATATCACTTTTTGCGATTTGGGTAGGAAGGAAGAGACGAACTAGTAGGATGACCTTCGGTTATTATAGAGCAGAAGTTTTGGGAGCTCTCTTAAGGTAAAATTCCAAATGTAGTTGTACCTATTTATTATTTTCCTCGTAATAAACCACATAATAAATTAAGTAAACATAGTTTAATATTTAATTTTTATTTATTTATTGTCCTAAAAATATCTGATTTCTAATCATTTTATGTTAAATGGTTAAGAATACTCATGACAAGAATTATTGTAGCACATGTCGAACAGCAGAAAATGTTATCTATGAGAAATAAAAGGAAATACTAGGTAGGTACTTACCTATCTATAAAGATATTAATTTCCAATCTTTGCATTCTTTCGATAACCTGCATTCTTAATAATTTTTTGTACTGTTTGCCAAATAGTATAAAGAATATATACAGGGTGTTTCGAAAAGATTGAGGCAACACTTAGCGGTAGATTCTTGACATCAAACCAAGTCGATTGAACCCAAAAAGTAGAGGTCTAACTCTTCTCCTTTTCAAGATTCAGGCGGTGTTAAAGGGAACGGTAACAACATGTTTTTCAGGTCGCTAATCATAATGGTGATATTGTCGATGTCACATTTTATAGAGGGCGCTAGTTACAGTTAGTTTTATGTGACACTTTGAGACATAACTTTTTTGAGGTTAGGTTTTGGACATTGCCTTCTATTATAATCGAAACGCAGTTTAACTTCCTAAAGAAAAGGTGTTCTTGTTGAAATATGATAAAATGCACCCTTTACGCGATTTACAACTTCGTCACACACCAGTTCGAAGAAATTCAATTGTACCTAAAAGTGCTCTTTTATCTAGTAAGTGTACGTATGATGTCTTGAAATTGTCAATAGTGCTTATTGTGTCAAACATTACAAAATATTAATTATTTGTACTGTTTTTGCGCTGCTAGTTAAATTTGCATTTTGATACATACATTTTGGTAGGTTCTTAGTTAATTTAAGTTAATACATAGTTGCAGTCTATATTAAAGAAAACCATAATAGTCATGTGGTTGTAAGAAGATATCAGATTTTATATCCCAATCGAAGCGTACAAAATCATAAAACATTTCAAGGAATTTTCCAACGGTTTAGAGAAACTGGAAGTGTTCGCGGAAGAGGAGAATCGGGCCGTCCGGTTAGTTACACACCGCAGCAAGAAGAAAATATTTGGACGTGTATTGAACAGAATCAGGAAATAAGTATACGAAGGCTATCTGCTAGAACTGGAATTAGTTCAACAACTATTTATAAAGTGATTCATAGAAACCAACTTTACCCTTACCATTTTACACCCTTTCAACATTTAAAACCGCACGATCTACCAGCAAAATTAGCTTTCTGTCGCTGGATTCGAGACAAGCAAAATAATAATGCACAATATTCCTTAATAGTATTCTCTTTACAGATGAGGCCACATTTACACGAAGAGGTGTTTTCAACTGGCGCAGTAGTCATATTTGGGCTGAGGAAAATCATTTTACAGCAAGTGTTAACCATTTTCAGGATGAATTTTCAATTAATGTCTGCTGTGGGATTATTGGTAACAATGTATTAGGGCCCGTTGAGCTCCCCAATAGATTAAATGGAGCGTCATACTTACAATTTCTGCAAAACAATTTGGACGACTTGTTAAATAATGCTAATAACATTAATAGAAGACAGATCTGGTTTGTGCAAGATGGAGCTCCTCCCCATTTTCCAGTAGCAGTCCGTAACTATTTAAATGAACGTTTTCCACATGGTTGGATTGGGTAGGAAGCGAGTTTCCATGGCCAGCTCGCAGCCCAGATTTAAGTCCCTTGGACTTCTTTGCATGGGGCTACGTGAAAAGTTTGGTCTATGGATCCCTAGTGATAGAAAGTCACAATGAAGTTGTTCCGAAAAATTCAAGAAGCTGGAAATACCATTAAAAATCAGCAAGAAATGCCACTCCGTTTACGTCAAAATGTCATGAAACGTAGAAAATGCATTGAAGTTCATGGAAATCACATTGAAAATTTGAGATTATGAACTAAAATGAGACTGTTTTGAGTTACTGTTATTAATTTACCTCTACCAATAAAATAGAAGATTTTGTTGTTTATTTATTTAATATTTCGTAGATTTCTCTGCATTTTATCAGTTGCTAACAAGTACACCTTTTCTTTAGGAAATTAAATTACGTTACAATTATAGTTTATAATAGAAAACAATGTCCAAAACCTAACCTCAAAAAAGTTGTGGCTCGAAGTGTCACATAAAAGTAGGGAGTGGCTACGTGGACGCCGCGACGGACATCTATCATTTCTTAGCTGTCCGCCGTGGCAATTGGTTTGAATAGATAGTATTTATTCTGTGCTATAGCAACGTTCTCAACGTGGATCGCTGGCCTATGCGTAACGTTATCGCGTTGTGGAGCGACAGGTCCCGGGTTCAAACACTGCTCAGCTGGCTTTTTTTTTAAATATTTTGTAACGATGAATATCCTTTTTCACAAATTCTGGTTGGATTTGACGACAGAAATGTTCTTTTTTTTTTCATATAATAATTTATCTCTTTCATGTGATGGTAGTTGGGTTAGTTAGGTTGATTTTCATTTTGCTAAATAATTGTTAATAAATTATCAGCGCCGCAGGCAGCATTAGCGTCGTAGACAAAAACGGGGGGTGCGGGGGGTTTCCCCCCGCCTTCTTTTTCAGAAAATTGCATAAAATATTCCAATTTCTCTGTTCGGCGGTTCAATAAGTCGTGCAAAAGCGAATGCGCATACGCGGCGGACAGCTAAGAAATTATATATGTCCGCCGCGGCGTCCACGTAGCAACTCCCATAAAAGTACTGTAGCTAGCGCCCTCTATAAAATGTGACATCGACAATATCACCATTGTAAATAGCGACCTGAAAAACCTGTCGATACCAACTTTGAAGTAAATACATGTAATAGTGTCCAATATAGAGAGAAAATACAAATTTCATTTTTTCACTTTAACACCCTGTATCTTGAAAAGTAGAAGAGTTGCACCCCTACTTCTTGGGTTCAATCGACTTGGTTTGATGTCGAGAATCTACAGCTAAGCGTTATCCCAATCTTTTCGAAACACCCTGTATAGTGGATCGTGTGAGTCAGAAAAATCATATCCCAGTGCTGGTCTCAATAGGAAACTCTACTTCTGATTTTGAATAATTGAATATAGTAAACATTAAAAAAATAAAAATCATCAAAATCGGCTCTATTTTCGAGGGCTTAGAAGTACAAACTTTCATTTACTTGGTTGTATTAATTGACTATGAAAACTCGAATAGTGACTATTAAATATTGAGTATTACTTTTTAAGTTATTTGTTCCAGTGTTACAACAATATGGTGCCTCGCTGGTGTTTTTTGTTTCCTTGCAATTTCTAGGCTGTACAGTAAGAAATATGACATTGATGCCGATACTATGCTAATAGTTTCGTCCGTTGGAGTGGTAATGAATATTATGTAAGTATGATTTTTTTTTACTCAAAATGTATGATCACCAGCACACCTAGATTTAAGTGCCCTTGGCTGTCGTTAAATAAAAATTTTAAATTCAGCTTTCTCTTTAGCAGTTGTATGTGCCTACTCTTAGATAATTCAAACTGAATGTCATTCAACATGGAAAAATTTGATAACAACAATTTTCCCTTATTTGTAGTAATATTTTGTTCACAATACAAAATCTGATTTTTGAATACCCACACCTCATATCGAGCATAGTTCATGTAAACCTATACAATTTTATGTTCTCTTCAGAAGTTTTTCAACTTCATCTTCTAAATCTTTCTCATCTTTTTCGTAACATTTTGTGATCCATTTGTTTTGCTAATATACGATTCAAAGAACTTATCCCTAGGTACATAGTGTGTATGGGTTTGTTTGTTGCTGAAATAATCACAGACTTAAGGAATTTCAGTTGCAAACATCCCTAAGTTCCTGATTGGTTAGTCGATCTATTCACGACTCTTATTTGAAAACAACCGTAACGCTTCGGATATGATCGGTTCAGTTCAAGCGTCATAATCTTAATATTCTCAATTTAACGTGTCCACCATTAACGCTGACAGGTGTGTGTAGTATTTAACAATGTATTTTTGGAAAAGTGTTGTTTTGTACATTTTATTAACAATATACATATTGCAAAATGGTGCTGTTTGCAAAATGCAGTTTAAAAAGTTAATTGATCATTTCATAGACAGACAGTTTATTCATGTGAGACATAATACAATGTATAATACACTTGTCAACAGATTAAAAGAGATGTTAAAATATTAAAAATTTAAATAAGTAAATATAAACTTCATAGTCGTGACACTATGCGGTTTTGTTTACACTTGTAAAAAGACGAATAGCAAGAAAATTTTAATACAGTTCAACATATAATTCACTTAGAATAGGGTTATTTCATGTTAAAGAAAAAAATATTTATCAATTTGAATAGTAGAATATACATGAATAATATATTGGTAAATACTATATCTTTATTATTTGTTAATTATTCATAAATCAATAACAAGTGTGATCAATAATTTCAAATTTTATTAACTTCTGACGTCACAATTTACAATTAAATCTAGGAATATTTGTTTTTGTTAAGATTTCTCACTGGCAATATAAAAGAGGTAGAAGAAGAGTCACATGTCACATGTATGACAGATTGCTTTGTGTTTATTATTGTAGTTTGTGTTAATTCATCATTTTTTTACTGATTATCACATTATGGAGCCTAATTTTATTAAAGCTAGCACTGAAAATTTACCTGAAGTGAACTACGTTATGATTCACGAATTCTTTGCGCAAAATATGGATTATTTCAGTGCCGAGTTTAAGAGTGTGAAAAATGTGAGGTTAGTTTCCAAGCTTACCGAATATAACTAATTTCCAAATGGCCAGTTCCAAACACTCTATAATAATTACAATAAATAAGAACTAAATAAAACACCAAGCTAAACAAAGTAAAAGCTTACCTCACATAGAGAGTATTACATAACCTCGCTAAACACGTGGCGTCAAAGTTACGGCAACCAAAAGAATTCCTTCCTGGAATTTACAGAACGCTTGCGGCATGACGATGAGGAATTTATGAGGACATCTATACAAATCCACAGCTGTGATAACGACGTAGAACCCCAAAACCTCCACAAAAATCAAGACCACCATCTGCCTACCTCGTGTCTCTGTGCATCGAAAATCTGCCCCAGTACTCAGTGTTGCCAACTTGAGCATTCTTAGAACATTTTTTCTAGCTAATCATAATGCACCACCAAAGGACTCAATAGTCAAAAGACTGAATTTCACAATTACGTAATACCTCAACTACAAGAATATACGATTAACACCACTAACTCGAATTATTCTTAAAACATGTTAACTTTCGGAATGTTAAGATTTTTGCAGATATGCGACCCGCTATGCCCTTCAAAGTACGAGTGGTTGCATAACTCTCTACTCCAATAAGTGAATTAATTAGTCAGTTTTGCGTCAATTGAAATGAATCATGTAGCCTTTTCAAATGCTACACTACCTATTATATTTGATAAATAGGAGGTTATATAAACAAGTGCAAAATTGTCGTTATTTTAATAAAAACGTACCTGTTTGTTTTCTTAGATAAACTTCATTTAAGTATGAAACGAATAAGAAGTAAATAGTGTAAGAAATATTGTACCAAAAGCTGCATTTTTAAAATACATCAACTTTTTTCTATTAATTTCGTATATATAAAGTATCCTTATACTTTAACACGATATAAAGTTTTATATTTGCACTTAACTTTTTGTACATCTGGTGATCGTAAATATTTCACTGACATGGTAACTCGGTGAGGTAGAGGGTAAAGTGTACCCTCTTATTATATGTAAACTTTCAGAAAGAATAGAGCAATGTAATTTTTCATTTTAACCATAGTTATATTTTATACTTAGTTTATGCTAATTAAATTTAAAATATTTCAATCATTATCTGATATATTGCAGGCCTAACTATATCAAATTGTTTTGTATAAAAAGCAGGTAATGAAGGAATTATAAAAGCAGCAAACAAGGCCATGTACTAAAGAGAGATTTTTTGGTGGAAATTCTTTATGGACACTTTCGCGGTAGTGTGGAGCTCACCTCTTGGCATACCCACTAAAACCACCCCTCTTCACATTGTTGGGAGTATCCTGGGATCGCTCTTGCTTTACTTCAGGATATCCATGTGCCGTTAAAGTTGTTATTTATATCAGCATTTTCTGCCCCTATTCTCTTTAGTTGTGTAGAGGATATAGGTCGGGGTTTCTCTCATCCTCTCGTTTGCATTCCATAATCCTCTTAATGGTTATCTGAGCTCTGTTCCAGTTGTCTACGAACTCCAGCATATATTCCATAAGTTGTGGTCCTATATGGTTTTTGACCCGCCTCTCCTCCGCCCATCTATTGCAATGGAACACCGTGTGCTCCACTTCACGGCTGTTATGTATCTAGTGTTAAGTTCTTTGATCAGAGATATCAAGTATTATCTTACTGTAATTTTGCATGCCTACATCACATTGTTGTATAAAGAGCAGGCAATGCGGGAATTATATATAAAAAATTATTTTGATGAAAATATTTACCCTTCTACACATACTTGCCAATGTTATGATTATCCTGTTAGGAGCCAACAAGGTATGTACTGAACAGATATCTGTTATGTATCTAGGCTTGTTCTTTGATTGGAGAATTCAAATGTATTGACCCCTATCCTCTTAACTGCCAATATCTCATAGGTGAAGCAGAAAAAATGTAAAAAATGATGTGATCATTAAATGTCTATTGTAAACTGCTCACTGAAATTTGAATAACTTACGCTGAACATCTACTAAGTTATATTTTCAAAAATAACTGAAAGGACACGGTCACATTTTTGTAAACAATAGAGATTGGATAAATTAAAAAAAAAATTAAATTACCACATAGAAAGGGTCCTAGAAAAAAGTTCAAATAAAAAAGGTGCCTGTATCTTTCACCTTCATTTCTTCTTGATATACTTGGTATACATTTCGGCTGGTAAAAAAGTTTACGCTGGCTATATCTACCCCGGCTTATTTTTACGCTTTGTCAACATAAAACATACTTTAACAAAATGCACGAGTACATGCTCATTTTTATAAATTAATCTTATACATTTTTTCTAGAATAGGTGTAATTTTGAATGGAGTGTGTCATGGTCATAGTCACGGTTTGGGCCATCAACATACTCAATCCAAAAACAATATTAATGTGCGAGCAGCTGCAGCCCATGTCATTGGTGATCTTTTACAAAGTATAGGAGTTTTGATAGCTGCCATTTTAATCAAGTGCAATCCAGAGGCCAAAATAGCAGATCCTATTTGTACACTACTATTTTCCATAATTGTTATTTGGACGACCATCGGAGTAGGAAGAGATTCTATCTGGATTCTAGCAGAAGGAAGTCCACTGAGTAGTGCAAAATTGGCATTGGAATTAGGAAGAGTTGCGGGCATCAAACATATTCATAATATACATATCTGGTCACTTGCACCTGGGAAGGATGCTGTGACTGTTCATCTGGCTGTTGGTAAGTTGCTTTAGGACGTTCTAATTCAAATATATTCAACGGGAATCACTTCTAATAAATAAAAAAATAAACCTGAAACCTTCGAGAAAATGCTGTTAAAATTTTAGCCAGATCACCGTCTTATGGGAACTGGTTGATGAGCGTTTTTGAGATAGAAAATCCATTAGGTTTTAACAAAGGGATTTTGACTGGTTTTTGATAAAAAGAAAGCTATAAAGCTGACGTTTTTTTCTGATTCTTTTGTTTTTGATCGACCATTGGGGTTGTTTAAGGTCGGGATCGAAATGTCAAAAAGTGTATATGTGGTTGCCTAATAATCATTAAAATTCCATCAAATCGACACTTGGTATTTCATAAATAACTTTCTTACAAGTAATTCAAACGGTGTTTTAAAGTGGGCAGTATTATAACAGAAGTCGGCCAAATACGACGGACCTATTTGTTTCTTTTTTAAGTGCACGATAAATTCGGAATAAATTTTTAAAATTGCCTAATTATCAGACGTTACATTTGTAGCTATATTAGATAATCAGAGTTATTTAAGGACATTTAATTAGGTCGTATTGATGCATATTACAGTCATTATCTTTTATCTGTGTAAAAATTTGCATAAAATTGCTTTTGTAAATTGTAATGTATGAAATCAATTTTTAACACAAATCGATGAGTCATCAGAATAATTGTAAAGAATATTTAGAATAAGTTCAGCATGTAACTAGAAGATGGCGCCAATAGCCTTATGAATGAAAGGGGGTAATGATTTTGATTTATGAATGAAATGAAAAGTGACACATTTAAATTTGTTAAATAAACTAGACAATGAAAGTATTATTAAATGGTCAATAGTTTGCAACTGTATTCAAGCACTAAAATGGCACTATATCCCAAGTATATAATATATACAATAAATTCTGTTAATTTTTGTCAAAAATTGGGTGAATTTTCAATTAGTGTAAATATATAAATTAGGTTCGAACCCTGAATATGGTTCATGGCATTGGTGTTTTAATCAACTGTCCATAACTTTATCTCGTTTATGCTTCCGCCACAGAATAATAAAACAATCAGAATGGAATCTTTCAGGGAAGGGGAAGTTTCGCGCATTTCTAGGCGCGCATCCAATTCGCCATGTTCCTGGGGTAAAACAACTGATAATCGTGTGCTCTATACAGAGTTGCCAGATGTACAATAATTTCTGATGAACTATAGGAATAAATAATTGCATAGTTTTGTCACAAAAGCATTAATATTCATGTGGTACATTTTGCAGTAATCAAATGTCTTCAAATTAAATTTCTTGAGAAATGAGATTGTTGGTTACATGGAAAAAAATTATGTACTAAAATTAATAATTTTCATGTACCTTATAGTAATTTCAAAAACTCATCTGGTAACATTACGTATAACCTATTGGTCATAAGTTGACAGATATTATTCATTTATTTCCTTTGTTTTGCTGTTTATTTACATTGATCAATGCCAGACTGCATTTGTTTTGTATAATACTCTCATTTAAAATAACTCAATAATATTTTAAAGTAATATTGACATATCATCTAATCCACTTATAATTCGGTCGAGCGTGGTTTCCACGTCGATCTCGTACATCTTCACATTTTTGTATGCCTAATCGATCCCGTCAGTAATGTTTTGCACTAAAATTATAATATAACATAGTCAATACATATATTCCTTTACACGCATAATGAAACAATTTATACACACCTCTCATATGACCTTACTTCAGTATAGGGTATATATTCGTTATTGTATTGTATTATTTGTATTTTAGAAACAATTTTATATTGAATATTTCAGGACGGTATATTTACTACTATTTAATTAATCATTGGCATTAAAATATATAGATTTATTAATAAATCAAAATATACGTGCAATTATTACACAGGGATAAAGTCAGTCGTATAGAATAAAAATAGACATTTATTGTCCCATGACATTGAGTTAAAATCTTCAACAGTTTTGTAGAAACATATTGTAATATGGTTAGGCATTTAAAAATTCCTCTACAGAATACTTAGAAACAATTTTTAATGAGATTTGCGTATGCTTTCAGATTATATTAAAGAATTGTTGAATTGAAATGGCATTAATTGTTTGACATATATGACAATTTATATATTTACTGTAAAATAATGCATTTTAATAAAATGGGCTGTTCTCATAAAGTTCATATTACAAGTCATTCGCGCCCTTCGTATCATAATAGTTATTATTATTTAAATGCTGTGTAAAGATGTCAAAATTTGTTTTTAACATGGCGTTAGTGTGATCCACTGTTTTTTACAAAATTAGTACAATAAAATGAGAAGTTCAGCACTAACATACAAAGGGAACTTTTAGAAAATTCAGAGGCAATTATTTTATAGAGTTTCTTGAGAAAAGCTGAAAAGTGTATTCTACAAAATTAAATTACAAATTCCTAAGTGTGGACCTGACTGCAACAGTACAGAATACGCTCCTGATTTTAACCCCAACAAGATGGCCGATTCTGGAGTTAAATTGTATATGGGCAATGCTCAGAGTTTCCCTTCTGATTGTTTTATTATTCTGTGCTTCCGCAGAAAGGAGTATCTTATATTTCAATGTGTGACTGCTTCACCGAAAGGAAACAACGTGTAACCTAAACCCTGAAGTTACGGGTTCAATCATCCAGTTTTGGCAAATTTTTATTGTGTAAGAATGATTAACCCAGTATACTTACTCAGATATTGGTTATGTTCTTTTCTTAGATATATGCAAAAGTATGTTAATTTTTTTGGAAAATAGGATAATGAAACACTATATCTAGAGGTCAGGAAAAGATTAGAGACCTAACAAGATAGGACAGTCAGACGGAGAAGACGAAATAGACGAAGACAGTGGTGTACTCCAATTTAAAGGGACACGACATCCAGCGGAAACGGTTTCGGGATTTGTCGGTTACGCATTAAACGAATTTGACCAAGCTTACTAAAAGATAGGTTGGCTCATCAAAATCGACAAGTGCTACGTCACGTATAGACCTCGATGACAGTTGCGTGTGGCTGTTTTTTCCTCATTTTATAGAAAAAAGTTTCAAAATTATTCTTTCAATGTACAATTCTATCCTAACCAAATAGATACCTTACATATAAACAGAAATACTTCGTGTGACATATATTACTAAGCAACCTGTTTTTTAGTGTCCTTGGCTACTGACAGTCAGCTGAGTTCGGTCGTTCTATGAGGAGACAGTGTTGTCCAATTTTCACTATTGGCCTCTCTTTCTAATGTTACCTTCTCCGTCTGATTGTCACATTGTGGCAACTGCGCGAAAACTCAAATTTAAATGTCGAGGTCAATGGCGCCATTGCTAAAAGATACAAGGTTTACCGCTGGCTGTCCTATCTTGTTAATTCCCTAATCTTTGCCGAAAGTTCGGAGCTTCAAGCATGCGCATTACCTTGTAAATGTGTAATAAATTCTGCAAGTCGAGAAATTGAAGCATTTCGTGTTATTTTGTGAAAAAAAGGCGGGGGGGACGCACCCGCACCCCCCATGTCTTTATCCGCGACGATTATACTGCCTGCGGCGCTAATAATTATTATTATAACAATTAGATATCAGAATAAAAACCTATACTAATCTAACCTAAAGAAATCACACGAAGAATGAAATTATTTTAAGCAGAATAAAAACCTCTAACCTAACGTAAAAAAAATCATAGAAAAGAATTAGTGAAAAAATATATTAATCATTACAAAATTAAAGAAAAAAAATTCAGCGGACGTAGGAGTTTGAACCCGCGACCTTCCATGATTTTATCTACGCGCTAGCCACTTGGCTGACGGTGAACGCTAGAACAAGGAATAAATATTAAAGAGTCAGATAAATGATATCAAGTTTTGCGCAAGGTCGAAGCTTCGTGTACCTAAACGCTTGTCACACACACTACGTTCAAGGACATATTTACAACTGTTAGGTAGAATAAAAATTAGGTGATGAACAGTTGCCAAATTTAAATACATATTGTCTTTGCCATTTTCAATAATTAAAACTGATGTGTTCCCATAATTTGGATAAAAGGTTCTTGCTGTTTAATTCGAAATTAATAATGTGGTTAACTATTTCGTTTTAAAATTTAAACAATATCCCTATATGATATTAGTTGTACATGGCATAAATTATGCAAAACTACATTTTAGAATTTACCTATAACCACATACTAGCGCTATTTTACGACTATTTATGTAATTGAGTAATATTTATAATTATAATTTGTAACATTAATTATATCTTATACTAAAGAAATTTTTGTACATGTGGCAATGCGGACAACATTCCGATAAATATTGAAACTTGCCAATAAAATAAGATAAGATACACACTGTGCCATCTAGGATTAACATAAGTACTAGCTTACGAGTTTTTGACATTTCGATCCTGTCCTTAATAAAATGGTGTAAAGACGGGTTTCCACTCTAATCGGAAGTGATAATTCAAAATGAATTTTATGAAGTCTCATCAGAATGGCAAAGGGTGAAGAGGGTGCCCTCCAAAAACGTTGGACTGATATCACCAAGGAGCTAATGAGAGCTTTGGTGAAATGAAACACATTCTTTATAGGATTTTGCAAACAGCAGAAAAAACTATCTATGAGAACTAAAAGAAAAACTGTTTGTAAAATTATTGATTTTACAATCTTTGCATTCTTTCAATAACCTGAATTCTGGTTATGCTAGCAAATTAAAATCCTAAAATGAATTTGTCTTTCTTATTGGATAATTCTCAATTCTCAATTGGGGAAACCCAATCACTGGTTCTAACGAGTTTATGTATAGAATAAAGAGAACAGGACCCAAAACAGAACCCTGTGTGCCCATGTCAACTTGACAAGAGTTAGAGTTGATATTATTTACAGAAGAGTTGCTGGAGCTAAATAGAAACGTTCTGTTTATGAAATTTTTAAGCACAAATTACCCAATTTAATGGAGGATCTCGTATACTAGTCGGGGCAAACTAAATTTGAGCACGGAAAAATAGAAACCAGAACTAGCCCAACGGGAAATGGTTGGGGGGGTTACTAACATGAAAAAAAAAATAAATGCAGTTACTGACCTTGGGGACTAACTTAAGGGGGAGGGGTAAAGTAAAAAAAATTCAAAGTCAATAGTTTGGATGCGTATTACGAGAAAATTTGGCGTCGGAGATAAAAATGTTCAACAGCAAAGTTGTAGGTAATAAAAAGATCTTTCATTTTTGTTAAGGGTACTTTTCATCATAACCTCAAAATTATCGAGAAATTTAAAAATTTTCCAAAAAATAATAAAATTTTCGTTTTTATATTATAACTTTTATAAAAATTAATGAATTGTTATGAAACTTGGTGAAAAGATACCTTTATATATTATAAATAACCAAAAAAATTTTCAAAAGAAAATAATGGAAAATTTTTGATTTTGAATTTTTTCAAAAATAAAAAGTCCTTTTTTCAGACGAAAATTGTATGGTGGAAAATCATCGTAAATAGATTTTTCAAAGCTCATTTTGTTTGTTTTTTCGTCTACTTTTTGATAAATCAGAGACACAATATAGCTTCTATTTAAGAATATGCTAAAAATGCAAAAATCGAAAAAAGTCAATTTTGAAAAAAAAAATTTTCAGTAATTGTTGATAATTTTGTTTAAATTTCAAAAAAATGTTAAAATTAATTTCACCAATCGATTCTACGTGAAAAAATATTTAAGAAACTGTATTTTGTTGTTAAAAATTACTCCAATATTTAGGGGTGGTAAAGGGTTGCTTCTGGAGGGTGAATAAAGTAATGATCGTTCTCATGCAATTTTCGGCTAAAATTGACGTTAAACAAAAAATTAGTAATCAATAAAAGTTGTAAAAGTTGTAGATTTTGAAAAATTCTTCAAGTTTTGTAGAGGTCATTTTTACCATAACCTCAAAATTAAAAAAAAAAATGCAACAAATGTATTTTTTTACATTTTTTACTTTTTAAACCTTTCTTATTATTTCTTTTCTTCTTATTTTTGTGTACTTAGTAGACAAAATGTGTGGTTGAATAAAAGTATTATAGTAATGATATTAGAAAACTTTAAAATTAGAAAAAATATACGGAAAGATTAACGCGCATGATCAGAACTACAGACAGTACACCCATCTCTCAATCATATAGGCTCTATGGGTCGTGCAATAATTTCATCCATCTACAAATGTAAAAATAGTAATATATCGCTCGATGATTTGAGATTCCAGCGATATAAAATTTTGACTGCAAAAAAACGTTTAAATTAGAAAACTTGCCTCCAACTGTTGGCGGGAGAACGCAGCATTGTTATAGAGTCTATTTTCAAATCCAAACGTGGCTTGGAAATAAACTTGATCCAACCAAGTGGGGTTGGAGAGAAGTTATTCACTCTAATTGTAAATTATTAATGCCTCGCTTTACGGAAATGCCAATTATACCAGAAACCTTGTTAAAAACAGTCTCTTGCAGTTACAAAACGACTTGTTCTACGAACAGATGCGGATGTAGAAAAGTTGGTTTACAATGTACAGATCTCTGCACGAGTTGTCAAGATTCTGGTAATTGTTGCAATATACAACAAGTTTCAGAAGATGTAAGCGATGGTGAAGATGAAGAGCCAAGTCCTCAAAATAATATAAACAATGAGGAAGTCGAAGATGATTTTGAAGAAGAGATGGAGTGTGAAGATTCGCAGTTTAGCGAAGAATCGGAGGGTGAAGAAGAAGAACTGATTCATGTAAATAAAAGAAAAAGATTAGTGTAGTTTGCAATGTGTATTTTTAAGATTTAATCATTTTTTTTATAATAAAAAGTTCTTTTTTTTAAGTTTTGATCATATTTTAACAAAATAAATACATATTTTCCTCATGAACTTCCTATGAGTTTCCTCAAAATCTTGAACATTTTTTCCAAATACAACTATAATACTTTTATTCAACCACACATTTTGTCTACTAAGTACACAAAAATAAGAAGAAAAGAAATAATAAGAAAGTTTAAAAAAGTAAAAAATGTAAAAAAATACATTTGTTGCATTTTTTTTTTTAATTTTGAGGTTATGGTAAAAATGACCTCTACAAAACTTGAAGAATTTTTCAAAATCTACAACTTTTATTGATTACTAATTTTTTGTTTAACGTCAATTTTAGCCGAAAATTGCATGAGAACGATCATTACCTTATTCACCCTCCAGAAGCAACCCTTTACCACCCCTAAATATTGGAGTAATTTTTAACAACAAAATACAGTTTCTTAAATATTTTTTCACGTAGAATCGATTGGTGAAATTAATTTTAACATTTTTTTGAAATTTAAACAAAATTATCAATAATTACTGAAAATTTTTTTTTTCAAAATTGACTTTTTTCGTTTTTTGCATTTTTAGCATATTCTTAAATAGAAGCTATATTGTGTCTCCGATTTATCAAAAAGTAGACGAAAAAACAAACAAAATGAGCTTTGAAAAATCTATTTACGATGATTTTCCGCCATACAATTTTCGTCTGAAAAAAGGACTTTTTTTTTTTGAAAAAATTCAAAATCAAAAATTTTCCATTATTTTCTTTTGAAATTTTTTTTGGTTATTTATAATATATAAAGGTATCTTTTCACCAAGTTTCATAACAATTCATTAATTTTTATAAAAGTTATAATATAAAAACGAAAATTTTATTATTTTTTGGAAAATTTTTAAATTTCTCGATAATTTTGAGGTTATGATGAAAAGTACCCTTAACAAAAATGAAAGATCTTTTTATTACCTACAACTTTGCTGTTGAACATTTTTATCTCCGACGTCAAATTTTCTCGTAATACGCATCCAAACTATTGACTTTGAATTTTTTTCACTTTACCCCCCCCCTTTAAGTTAGTCCCCAAGGTCAGTAACTGCATTTATTTTTTTTTTCATGTTAGTAACCCCCCCAACCATTTCCCGTTGGGCTAGTTCTGGTTTCTATTTTTCCGTATTCTGATTAAAATTATGTTAGTTTGCCCCGACTATACCTTAATATTAGAGCTTGTAAAGTAATATGTCATGATTGACACAGTCGAAAGCCCTGCTGAAGTCAAAAAACCCCAGCAGGGCACTTGCCAGCTTCTATATACCGAATGATTTTATGGTAAAAGGAATGTGTGGCGGTTGTGGCGGACATACCTGAACGAAAACCATGTTCACTGTTTGATATAATTTTGCATTTATTTAAACAATCTTAAGTAAGGATATTCAAAAACCTTTGAAAAGCTAAATAGAATCGTGACTGGTCTATAATTCTCAAGAGACATTGGATTTTTTTTTAAACCGTATTACTTTTTCTTCTTTTAATATGTCAGGAAAAATTTTGAAAAGATAAATTGATAATATAGGTTATAGGATGTATTATTAATTTTAAAACATGTTTAATTAAAAATAATGGAATATCATCTGGCCCAACAGACTTTATTTTTTAACTTATTTTCTAAAATACTCAATAGTACCTACTCAGTAAAGGCATTAAGAACTAAGGTATGATTTACGTTTATGTTTGTATGTCTTTCATTTGTCTTTATCTGATTAGAAGAAGATATTTTCTCGACAATAGTCTTGGGGCATTGATAAAAGAACGATTGAAGGCCTCCGCACCTGCATTAGGATTTTCTATTATTGCTTCATTGTTTTCTATTACTATGTTACTTATTGTTTTCTTTTTATTATTTGACATCTCACCTATCATCACATTCCATGCTGCACGTACTTGGTTATTGGAATTAGTTATTTTATATTAATAATACTCCTTTTTTCCGGTCTAATTAGTGCAATGTGCTGATTTTTTGCAGACCTATAAGACAGTATCAGATCAGAATAAACTTCAAATGAAAAAGTTCATTTTGGTCAATACTAAACTTTATTATAGCGTCATTTACCCATTTCTTTGCCCTGGTCCTGAACACCTTCACGCTGAAAAAATTAAATTAAAGTAATATAAAAGTATAAGGTTAAAGTAATCAAACGCTTCATTTGTATCCTTTAGTCTTCTTTTTCTAAGGATTGTTTGTGGTGGTGTTATCATTCAAGTTTCTTTTAATATAACTAATAGTATGTGAAATTGGGCCACAGAAATCTAGTTCAAAATACACTATTCTGTGGTCTGAGATAACGTTATCAAGCACGCAACATACTCCTTCATTGTTGAAATTAACAAAAATATTATCAACTAAGGTACATGAGGTGTCTGTCGTTCTGGTTGGCCACCCTATCATAGATTTTAGATAACATTAGTCGCATCATTTTGGCATTTTACGTCTAATAAAAAGGGTATAGGGTCAATTGACATGCATTTTTGTTGCAAAAAGTTCAGAAAGGCATTTAGAAAAAACAGTACCTTTTATTTTTTGGCGGAATGTTTGGTTTCATTTTTTGTCCAATAATTGGCTAATATTAATGGCCAATTTAATTAAATTAATTCAAAAATTTGTTATTATACGCAATATGCCATAGAATTAGACGAAAATGATTACTCGGGGGTTTCTGGGGTCGCTGATCACGAATCTGATCTAATCAATTTTGGAAATTCAAAATGGCGAACCGGAAATCGGGCCATTTTCCAGAGAAAATGAGAATGGATATCTTGGCCTTGAAAATCTGTACTCGGGGGTTTTGGAATTCGAGATCTAATTTGGTAAATTCAAAATGGCGAACCGAAAGTGGAGTCAATTTCTCAGGAGCTCGTATTTTTTGCGTTTTTGTGCTGAAAATGAGTATTCCCCCGAGTACTCATTTTTGAGGTCGCTAATCACGAGTCAGAGATCCAATTTACGATATTTAAAATGGCGGACCGGAATTACAGTCCATTTCTCCGGAAAACCTAATTCTATTCTTTTTTGGGCCGAAAGTGGGAACTTGGAGGGTTTTCGTTATCGCTGATATCCAATTAGAGAAAATTCAAAATGACGGACCGGAAGTAGTATATTTTTCAAGAAATATTCGTATTTTTCATACTTTCAGCCCAAAAAAGTGAAAAATGCGAGATTTTCCAGAGAAATTAACTGTTGTTCTGGTTCGCTATTTTGAATTTCATAAATTGGACCTCTGATCACCGACCTCAAAACCCCCTGAGTGCTCATTTTTAGCCTCAAAACGAAAAAAACTCCTGATAAATTAACTCTACTTCCGGTCCACCATTTTGAATTTACCAAATTAGACCTCGGATTCGTAATCAGCGACCTCGAAAACCCCCGAATACAGATGTTCAAGGTCAAGATATCCATTCTCATTTCTTCTGGAAAATGGCCCCATTTCTGCCATTATGAATTTCCCAAATCAGATTTGTGATCAGCGACACCAAAATCTCCCAAGTAGCTATTTTCCTCTAATTCTATGGCATATTGTGTATGATAACAAATTTTTCAATCAATTCAGTTAAATTGGCCATTAATATTAGCCAATTATTGGAATATAAAACCAAACATTTCCGCCAAAAAATAAATGCCTTTCTGAACTCTTTGCAATAAAAATGAAGTCAATTGACCCTGTACCTTTTTTTTAGAGGTTTTCAGATTTTTCATGCTAACATGACTCGACTACATGGCAAGATTGTACAAGATTTTTAAAATTATTATTATTGTATTGTAAGTAAGCATCTGTCGATCTGTCACATATGCTTTTAACACTCTTGACAATTCGGTTCGTCACTATCTTTTACGAATTTCATAAAAACATGTCACATGGCATCTTAAAAAGAAGTTTTATCAGCAAAATTAAGCATTATTTCACTATATTGTTGCTTTTTAAAGAGATGAAATTCTGATCTATAAAGTAGAATCATTTTTAAAACAATTTGAATAAATATTAAGTGTTAATTCTATTTGGCTAGAGTTTTATTTTTTTTTCCTTTGCTTCCATTCTAGGAGCATAGTAAGTGTTTAAAAAAATTAATTACAAATGGTTTATCGATGAGTTTTAATTATAATTTAGCAAAACAACTAGTAAGATATTTTAATACAACTCATTGAGCCCTACAATTTGATATTAATTTTAAATATTGTCAAAAATGTCATCCTTTTAGGAATGAGTGTAATAAGTCTCTTAAAGCTTCTAGATACTGAAAAGGAGGAGAGGATGCCGTTATGGTTGTTTCAAAAATCTGTTTTGTTTATTTCAGTATAGCTGATAATTTTTTGTTTTCCAGATCCGTTCTGTGATAGAGACCTTTTACTGAAAAAGACGACTTCTGTAATACATAGTCAAATTAGTGTTTTAAGTTGTACTGTACAAATAGAGGCTTATAATTCTCAACTGATAAAATCATGTCGCCATTGCCAAAGTGAACCATGCTGATGATAATTTAAGCATTTATTTGGTCAGTTCCTTATTTTTAATTTTAAGTATTACTTTTTCAATTTATTTTATCCAAGTATTAAGAATATATTATCAGACCAAGCTAAAGTGAGATTGGAATGATATTTTTTATTTATATTGTGGAATCTGTTTTAAGATTTGTAACTGACTTTTTTGCCAGGCTATTTTTATTTAAATGTACTCGTATTTAAGATTTATTCCCAAGTCTATTTATCATCCTTTATGTACCAGTAACAAGATAGAGATATGCTAATATGTATAGCTTTAACACTTAAATGTTTAGAGAAAAATCAATATTTTTTGTGGATATATTAAATTTATTGACCTCTGCACCTAGTAGCATATCTCTAAACTATTTAGCTTTCTGTTTCAGAATGATCTGTAATATTTCCTGAATATACTGAAATATATATACCTATTAGTTTTTTTCTTATTTCAATATTTAACATGCATGTCCCGTTTGCAGTACACGTGCATTTGTGGATACACGTATTGTTACATTATTTTTAGCGCATTGGCTTTTTATTTGTAATTTTATTTTATTGTGCAAAAAGGGGAGAAAAAGGGACACATCTGCTTTAAAAATTTCTCAATTAAAGAAGTCAGTTTATTAAATTTAAAGTAAATTTATCTGTGTGTAGATCAGACCCAGAATAATTTGAATATTAATTTGTGTTAAACAGAACCTTACATAAAAATCATGGTCATCCCAATTATTATTATTACAGTTCAGTTGATACTGAACTTACCCATGTAGCAACATATACTGGCAGTTCATTGGTAAAATATTGGTGTAATATTTGTCTATTGGGTCAATATTAGCAATTTTAAGCCAATATTGAAATAGTATTTATTTTTGGTGTATAATAAATATTGAATTCATTATATTGCTCTAATATTAGAGAAATGTTGATGATCATTTACTATTTTTTGAATATATTGATGCAATATTGGAAACAACATTAATTAATATTACTGCACAATATTCCATGTAAGCAGATGATAGGCATATATATAATGATAATAACTTAATCGTTGGTGCAATTTGGCCAAATAATTTCGTCTGTTAATTGTTCCAATTTAACAGTTTTTAGCCAATATTGAAGGAATATTTATTTTTGGTATATAATAAATATTGAATTAATTGTATTGCTCTAATATTAGAGAAATATTGATGATCATTTACTATTTTCTGAACATATGAATGCAATATTGGAAACAATATTAATTAATATTACTGCACAATATTCTATATGTAAACACATTAATAATTTTAAACCAGTAATAAACAATAATTATTTTGCCACATAATAACAAATACTGAATTCAATATATTACTCCAACATTGGAAAAATATTGGTGACCATACAACATACATTTTTTATATTACTTTGCGATATTTTTCGAAGACAAAAAGACATATGATCTCTGTAATCTATTGAGAAAAGTTGTTTTGTAATTTATTAATTAATTTGGCTTGTTTAGCCCTTTTTATTTTATTTGTATTATTTATTATATAATATAATAGGTGATTCTTTTTATCTGATTTATGAAATAATGTTGGATTTCTGATTTTAAAACAAAGACTTTTTATTCTATTATCGTTTATTTAATTTCAAGGTGTTTTCATTATATTTAAAGAATAGATTCATATATATATATAGTTTATTTTTATTTAGTTTTACTTTAACATCTTTAGTAAAATAATTACTTACATTCTTAAACAAAACTTATTCTTCATACTAGGAATTTAGATAGTGATATCACTCCCGCGCAGACATTTTATTGGCTCCGAGTTACCAGCAGCGGTCTGGCATGACGCGTGCGCTTGATCTCCGCATAACGGAGACGGAGACGCCATTATGGTAAATTTACAAGTACCTAGCTGGATCATAGAAGAACAGAAATTGGGCTGTGTTCGATTATTAGCAACAATTATTGTGACCTGTGTGTGTGTTATCTTGTGCACAATGTAAGTACCTACATAATACTATATTATACTTTTTATCTGTTGATTGTTTGACAGTGTTCTGTAAATGTGAATTTGCTGCCATGCACATTTTCTATCTGTAAAAGTACGATAATAATGTATTGGGAAACAATAAAATTATTCATTCACATTGTGTAAGTACGTGAGCTGTGCCCAGATAACACCTTATTGACTAGGTACCCGTCGTTATCTTTATTTGGTAATTTGAAAATATAGGTACTACATACTGGTACCTACCAATAACCAACCAATACTGAACCAATATTGCAATATTATAATTATAGATATAATTTAATTATTACCATTATTTAACTTTTGTTTTATACTGCTACATACTTATTTTATTGCCTCAAGCAAGAAGTATTGAAATGTGCAAAAATAGACTTTCCGAAATAATAAATAACAATTTTGAAAAATATTCAAGTTTACATGTTGTAGAATGTTTGTAATATGCAGGGTGTACAGAATCGCATGCTTACGGGCCGTAATTATTAGGTAATTTTAAGAAAAAAGTTTATACGTATCAACACAAGCTCGCAACTGTTTTATTTTTGAGATACAGAGGGTGTTAAATTTTTTTTTAAATGTTTAAAAGAAAAACTTCTACCAGTATGATTGCGCGTAGGTTTTGCACTTGACCGCTTTTTATTTCTAGTTTTTATATACCTAGCTCCTTTTTGTGAATCTAATGGTATGTAATTTGGTATACCTACATTTAACTTCCTGTTTAACTGGAAATTGGTTTTATTAAAGTTTTTCATTTAATTATATATATGTTTTAACGTATACACATGATAAAGAGTACCGAGTACCATTAATTAATGAAAACCAAACTTTCAGATTACTTCAGAATGAGTTCATCAGTACTGTCTAAAAAATCCATGTTTATAAAAGGGCAGCTGAACAAGGATTCAAGCGATGAAAATAACTGCAATTATTTTCAGGGTGGTAACCACGAATTCAATTTAAGTTTGTCTTCCGACGAAGATAATGATGGAATAAATGAGTGGCAAGATGTGTCAATGGGGTGTCAAGAAATTTGCTAGAGAACCATTATGATGTGACATCCAGTTTACTTATGAAGTTCGTGGTTTGCAATTAAATTCAAGTACATTTATTTTACGACTCATCTTTTTGATAACTTTGGTATTTAGAAAGCATATTGTAAGTTACCCTTTTGCTTAAAATTATATTAATATTTATTATATAGTATACTTGTTATTTTATCTTGTTTGATTTATATTATTTTTGACTGACTCATTATTTGTAAATTTAAAATTGTTACAAATTTTAAATGTATTGTTAATGCTATAAATAAATATTTTATTTTTGCAACATATTTATAATTTATTGTAATATACACGGTGTTCGGCGCATGGACAATCAAATTTTTTTTGTGGATCGGTGGGGTCATTTGGAAGTTTTAACATAAATGTCCCAGGTCCTAACTGTTGTAGTTACTGAGATTTTTTTTCATGTTTACATTTTACTCAAAATTTCCCAAAATTCCCCACTAAAACTCCTACAACTTTTCATTGTTTCATACCGTTAGAAAGGGCATCAACGGTAGAACTTTGAAATTGAATTGAAGAAAATGCTCTCGGTTGCTGTTAGTTTTTTTTAATGATTTTAGAAGTTCAGAATTTCTATTTCTTTCATTTACATTTAGGAATTTGGAGCCTTGTAACTAACTTTCGTATTAAAAATGATTTATTTTGAACAAGAATACATTACAGAATAAAATTTAAAAAAACATCTACGAATACTAAAGTTTAAGTGGGGAATTTTGGGAAATTTTGAGTGAAATCTAAAAAAAATATATTTCTTAGTACTACAACAGTTAGGACCTGAGTCATTTGGGATTAAAACCTCCAAATGACCCCACCAATCCATAAAAATATTTTGACGGTCGATGCGCCGAAGACCCTGTATTTTATATTGATTTCTAATATTGACTATCAATCCAAAGGAAATATTGTACCAATTTAAATACAATATTAGGTAAATATTATCCTAGTTGTCAAAATAAATATTGGAAATAGATATTGGAGCAATAATGTAGAACAATATTCAGTCAAGATTGATTACAATATTTTGCCAATAAATAAAAATGTTCACATTTCGATATTGGGCAAATATTGCATTTCAACATTTCGCCATTATTTATACCATAAATACCCAATATTGTACTAATATTGCCTGCTGCATGGGTATTAACATAATAACTCTCTACCAAATTAAAATATTTAGATATAATTAAATTGATGATTTACAAATAAAAAGAGTAATTAAACCTTTCGGATCGGCAGTGTTTTTCCATGCGTGATCTCTCAAAATGGCCGTCTTATCCTTTCGCAAATGCACACTTCTCATTATTGCAGTTCCCGATATGATGCCATAGATAACTCTAACAATATGGAAATTCCGGAACATTTGAATACTGCCAACCTATTTAATGAATATTTTTCAAGATCAGCACAGGTAGGTAATGAAATAAATTTAGTTGAATCTTTAGAGTTTACCCCTCAACGCGGCACGGGATGTAGCTACTCTCCTGTCGGTGTTGAAACAAAACTGTCGAAACAAAAACCATACTGCTCAGGAATAACAACGTCACCCCCAAAATGTTATGTCTCGCTAGTGATTTTTGTCTAGAACCACTAATGCACATAATAAACTACTCCTTTGAAATTGGCATGGTACCTAAAGCAGAGCTGGGCACTACTTTAAGTAAAAGTAGTATAAATTGTAACTTCAATTACTTTTTAACTTGAAGTAACGGGTGATTCATTTAGAGGTACTTTTTTCAATGGGGATTTTATGACAGATCAAGCGTGAGTCGTGTCAAACTGTCACGATACTTTTGTTCAGTATTGTTTGACATTTCATCATGGAAAGACTTAGCCCGGCACAGCGTCTACTACAAATTGTTCAGTTGTATTATGAAAATCATCGTTCTACAGGGGATGTGTTTCGTGCGCTTAGAGCAACTTATGGTCCACATAATCGGCCTACCGAACGCACAATTCGCTGTACCATCGAAAAATTTGAAACCCAGTTTTCATTATTGGCTAATACGCGACCAAATAGACCACATCCAGCACGTAGTGAAGAAAATATAGCCGCAGTAACTAAGAGTATATGCGATGACCATGATGAATTGATTCGGGCCGTTCTCAACAACTTGGCGCATTTTACGCAAGGATCTTGCTACAAAATTCAACTCATGCAAGAATTGAAGCTGGCCGACTTTCTGAATCATCACCGTTTCAGTCTTTGGAGTCTTGAAAAGCTTGAACAAGATCCAATGTTTTCGACCAAAATTTTGTTCAGCGATGAGGCCCATTTCTGGCTACGTCAATAAGTAAAATTGCCGTATTTGGGCTAAAGAGCAACCCGAAGAGGTTCAAGAGATGCCATTACATCGAGACAAAACAACGGTTTGGAGTGGTTTATAGACTGGTGGATTCATTGGTCCATATTTCTTCAAAAATGAGGCCGGCCGGAACGTAACTGTTAATGGCGCCGGTTATCGCTCAATGATAACGGACTATTTGCTGCCCTAAATTGAAGCTTGTAATCTAGATGATATTTGGTACCAACAAGATGGCGCTACTTGCCACACAGTCCGTGAAACCATAGCTATATTGCGAGAACAATTCGGTGAACAGTTAGTTCCAAAGTCTACATGGATAAGCCAGCTACGATTGAGGAATTGGAAGCCAACATTACCCATGTCATTGGCCAAATAGCACTCAAAATGCTCGAACGCGTCATAGAAAATTGGAACTTCAGAATGGACCATGTTAGCCGCAGTCACAGCCAACACTTGAAAGAAATAATCTTTAAAAAATAAATGTAAAGAATTGTTCTTTTATATAAGAAAGATTACACGATAAAATTGTTTCTTTTTATTTTTTGTTATTTTTGAAAAAAGTACCTCTAATTGAATCACTCGTTATTTTACTTCAAATACCCGAAGAAATGAGTACTTGGTGCTTGATACTTGCAGATATTTTAGAATAGTACTTAGTACTTGTTAAACGAAATTCCAGTACTTGAGGTACTTTACAATTTACTTCAAGTATTTAAAATACTTGATTACTACTTCAAGTACCTTAGGTACTGCAAGTAAGTACAATCCAGTTGAAACCTGCAGAGAGTGATATTCGTTATTGCTAAAAACAGCATTTGCCCTTACTTTGTATTAGATAGTATAATATAGTATAGTATAACACTTTCTGACGTGGCGGAAAATTTTCGTTGTCAATGCTCATTGCTGGAAAACCATATGCCAACATTTTCTGCTTACCTTTTTTCCATATCTATTTATTAATATTAACAGTTATAGTGCATATTTGTTTATTTTAATTTGAAACCACCAGAAATTAAATTGTCTAACATAAACCTCGGTGACAGATAGTAATTGTCTCGTTGGCATGTAAACAATGGGCTTGTTCGGCATTTTTTTTTTATTTTATAAATCGAAAGTGCAAGTATAAATTAATGGATCTGCAAAAAATCAGAATCTTATTCGCACGTTTAGTATCTTAAAAACTATTACAAATTTCCATCTCGAGAAAATGGGGCGTGGCCAGGCGCTACGTCACTATACGCATAGACTCGGCGATCTCAATACACTTGATGCTCCTTATTGGTTATAATTATAAGTGTTTTCAAGTATTGTTTGTTTTGCTTACTACTTGACAGTAGGGGAGTACAATTTGGTGAAATGTCAAAAAATTACAATTTTCTCTCGCTCCTGCCGGAACGAATTTTCGATTTCAACCCTGCAATTTACGATTAGAATTCATCGCCGACCTTCTCCTTTCCGTAGACACATAGAACGAACTTCCACTCGACGTATTTATTTAGTTACCAGCTTTCAAAAATTCCATGTTTTTCGACTTTTCAGGTTAAATTTGAAAAGTCCCAGAAAGCCATTTTTCTTACGTCACTTGCGTATAGTGACGTCACAAATGAGCGATCGGTTTTTGCAACTATTACTAATTTCAACTCCTTATATCTCGAGAACGGAAAAAGTTAATAATACGAAATTTTAAGTGTATAATGAGAATATCCAGTACTATATGAAAAAGTATAAAAACCATATAAAAAGAATATCATGGAACAAGCCCATTGTCACAGCCTCCTATACTATAAAATTTATTAAAAACGTCAAATAATATCATGAAATAATTAGTTTTAAATTATTAAATCCCATAGTATCTTTCAGTAGTAGAAAAAATTTAATTCATTACACTATGTGAAAGCCCTTTTAGGTGTTCAGTGTTTCTTGAAAGGCCTCGGCTTCACCTTGGCCATTAAATTTCGCATCTACCCAGATAGCACAATCGTATTCCTGGAATAATCACCGAATATACTTTCGGAAGATTTGATTATTCCAGAAATAATTTTTAAATATTCCGTATATTACAAGAATATTCTTTTTCATGCAAATGGCACACTCTATAGATATTCTGGGATTATCCAAAATTTATATTAAAGGAATATTCAAGGTAGTCTTGAGAATATTTCGAAAATATTCTCTTAATATTTTTTGCCCGAGAGAATATTCCTAGATTATCACTTCACCCCCCCAAGAATATTGTGGGTATAACCCTCTATTATTTTTATTTCCATTCATACCTAGAATACTTTATAATTTAGATATCCCCCAATTTAATATTTGGACTTAAGACCAATTTAAAACTTGTACCTACTATGACATTTACTATTAAGAATATCTTTGTTAGATTGCATATGTACGCCGAGTTCAGGACAATTAATAACGATACAGTTTCAGTATTTCAATAACAAAAAATAGTTGTATACATTTATTATTATTTTTCAGGACATTGTATTATATAACACTATTCTTCTTCACTACACTTCACTTCTTCTTCACTATTCACTTCTATTTCTTTGGTAGTCACTACGAAACCTGATAACTTTACAGACTCTGAAAAGAAAATATTATTAAGTAAATTAAGACTAAAGAAATAATTTATTACTGAAAAAAATAATTTTATAAACAGTGACAGTTGAAAGAAAACTTTCTTTGCAAAATTTACTACAAATGAGCTGAGGCGTTATTTAACTAGCAGTAGTAATAGCAAAATGAAATCTTTGATTAAACATTTTAGCTATTTTAAACATTAGAATGTGTGCAAGGCACGCAAATAATGACTTAATGGAAAGCGATTCCTAAACAGATAAAATATTACCTACCGGTAATTACTTGGAAAAGTTTTGTAGTAACAAAAACCTTTTTTCGTTTATGACCATGGAGGCTGTACAATTCAGCAACATTATTTTTCAAAATTTTACATAAAATTCTTCGAACACATTCCTTGTAACTTGAGCCACCTAATCTAGCCAAATAAGCAACCTAAAAACAATAAAATAAATAAGAATATATATAATACTCACTATTTACTTACTAATTGCGTAAACTTGTCTATATTTTGTAAAGCCTCTTCGGTCGTTTCAAAAATTTCCATACTTTCTATTGAAAGCTTTTCGACAATATCCATGACACAATCTCCATTTTTCACGGTAACATCTTTTAATAATTTCCTTACGATACACTTTTCTAGAATCTGTAAAATATTGCCTTGATAAAATGTGTAAATAGCATCACTAATATAAAATTAACCAATCTTTTTTTATATCAATCAGTTTTATTTTGCATTTGTGAAAAATTGGTCAATAATAAATAATGATATAATTAAAATATACCGAAGACTTTTTGCAATTTTTTGTTAATTCTACTTTCCAATGTTCCAAACTCAACGTCACAGCCTTTTTTTCCAAGGAGGGAACAAGTGAGTAATAAACAATTTATTGTTTTATTAGTAATAATTTATAGAAAATCAATTGGTAACACATTCTACCTGATGTTTACATTTGCAATAATAATCCTATAAAAAGATACCTGTTTTAATATTACGAAATAGTTTTCATTATATAAGTACCTACTTTTAATTCTCCGAAAACCTCTTAAAATGTTGGGTGGCTTATTTAAACTAGCAGACACTACTCTTTAATAATTTCTTAAATTGTACAATATTAAGGTACTTCTCATGTGTTAAGTGCTAGAGCAAATATGTGATCTTTGGCTAGAGGTTTCATAGTGGTAATCAAAAATTGCATAAAACAATAAATATTTTGTTAACATTGTTATAAATTAGCAGATATTGTTGCTAACCTCAAAAACTCGACATAAATATAACACTTACCTACCTACCTATTTCCTAAATATCGACAATCCACATCCAACGTATACGGAATTAATCACAAAGTTCACAGGAAGTAATTATATATTATTTAATCTAAAGTGCATACAATTACAATTCAAAGCGTCTCACAAAATACAACTTGCAAAATGGAAATGTCTACAGCCAGGAGAGAAAAACCGTCAAACGATGTAGCGTATAGACTGCGCGATTGCAGACTGTTTAGTTTAAAGGATCGGATCACAAGTCACAAGTTGATAGCTTCGGGAGTGGTTATCTCTCTTCAGCTTTCTGTAGTTTCGTTAGTCGCATCTTTCTTACCTGCTCTAAACTGATATAACCTGGACGAAGAAACATACCGTTTGTTCCAATCACCGGCCCGGTATTGCGCGGAAAATTATCAAGAGTTTAAAAAGCAAATAAAATTAAATATACTGTCTTACACTAATACCTAATATATCGAATACATAAAGACGATTATAAACCAAATTTCAAAGGTACAATATATTATTTTAGTCATCTCTGTTGTTATTTAAATATACCTTGTACTTATTTTGATAAAAGTAGGTGTAGGCGGTATCTAGGTAAGTACATAACAAATACAAAATATAACGCAGATGTTATCATAATCTACATACATTTCATATTATAACATTAACTTATATTAAATAATTGTAATGCTGTATTAAAAAGAATTAACTAAATACTGTTCAAAGAAAATATTCATATATTATTTTCCTTGAATATTACTGCTTCCTTCTGAAAGAATATTCATATACTATTTTCCTTGAATATTACTGTTTAAATATGAAAACATATTTATATTCTAAGAATATTAGATTATTATTCCCGAAAAATATTATTTTATTATTCATAAGAAATATTCCTAAATCATCATAATTAATTATTTATATTCTAAGAATAATAAAATAATATTTCGAATATATACATTCCTTGGAGGATATTTACAGATCATTCTTAGAATATCTTGTGCTATCTGGGTAGTAATGTAAATAACTATTGTTTAAAATAAGGTTTAACTGAAACATATCAGGCGTGAGGCGGTTGTAGATATGATACTATGTAAGTAAAAGATGCTTCCATGGCAGTGGAACTATGCGGTGGTATGGTAACTTTATTGTTATTCCTTAGATCTCTGTTATGGTTATTGTTACTGAATTCAATTTTGGGTCTCCATAGGTGAATAAAAATAATACTAATGCTTCTATTAGAAGCAGTTTAGTTTTAATGGGAAATAAGTCTCTGAGCTGGTACAAATGCGATTTGACATAGTTTAGCCAAAGATTAGGGTCACAGCTTAATAAACACACAGCTAGGAAACTCCCGGTGGTGGGGGTACTTAGCGCATATTTTCACGCACCTCCCACTTTGTCGGTAAAACCTGTCAAGCCAGTGGCTAGCGTCTGGAATTTCCATTCTACGAAATTTACTACTCCATTGCCGTAGTTCGTAGTTCTGTGTTATTGAAAGTGCCAGTTATTTGAGCTTCTCTGCTTTCATTTCACGTGTTAATTGTTATTATTATCAGATTAGTACCTAGGTAGTTTTGTATGTGTATTGTGTATATTAGTCGTTAATAGTTAAGACTTTTTCGTGTATTTGTGACTGGTTCAAAGTTATTAAAAACATGGGAGGAACATGTGCTGCAAGATTGTGTAAAAACAAAAGTTATAACTGCAAGAAAAGTTTTTTTAGGTTCCCTCCTGATGTTGCCAGGTAAATAACATTATTTGTGTTCATAAACTTCTTTAAGTATGAGTGTGGTGAGCGAGCGTTTGTCTTTCATTTTAAGTAAGGAATTAAACAATAAAGGACGTAAGTAAGAAATTCTACTAGCGTTTATTCAACTCAATTAAACTAAGGAAGTACTTATAACGTTTAAAAATAAAAAAAAACCGCTGCCAATTTAATTTAGATTTCAGAGATTCTTCACCGCATTGCAACAATTGACTGGTGTTTCTATTATTATTAAAATTCACCCTTTAAAGTGAGAAACCTATGTAATCATTTCTGGACGTATCATGACGAAATATGACGAAAACTAAAATTTAAGTAAAAAATATTTCTGTCTGCGTGTGTATAACGATGGCTGTCGCAGTTTTTGAGATAAAGCGTTCAAATTTGACACACACGTTCTAGAGGTCAGAGAAAAGCTCGAGTTTGTTGATGAGCAAAATCGGTCTACTGGATTGGGGTGCAATGCACCCCAACTTTTTATTTGGTGCTTTACAAAAAAAATTGTTCGCGATAGAAGATTGTAAATTAGATTCATTATATTCTTACTTTAATTTCTTAGTTTAAGTCGACGCTACCTAGAAAATAAAAAGTACAAAAACATTGTAATAAATAGTGTAATAACAATTAAATGTATATTTACGAATGGGCCCATGGCAGTTTGATTGAAATTAATGAAAGGCGAATGAAATAATAACATAAGTAAAATTGTTTTTTATTTTCAGAGCAAAAACATGGGTTATTAGTTGTGGTAGAGAAGATCTCTTAGAAAAGTTGGATGTATTGCATAAAGGTTACACACTGTGTCAAGATCATTTTGAGCTGAAAATGTTTACAAATAAACATTGTGATCGCTTAAATGTCAATGCGGTGCCGACTTTATTTCCAGCACTTGAGGGATCTTCTAGCGGATCTTCTCATTTTGACCACACATACACCCCTATATATGAGGCATCAGGTTTGGAGCACGGAGAAAAACAATCTACACCCAAGATAAATATTTTACAAGACATAATTGTGTCTCCAGGTAAAATAGTAGGCCAACAAAGGATATAATATAATTTAAATACCTTCTAAGTAACGCCTTTATTTTTCATATCTGTACCAACCATTACATATTTGCGAAGAGTATAAATATCCAGACTTTGATTGACATTTTGTTGTTATTGTAGGTTCCTCCTCAGAAAATTTGCCAGTAAACACTTCTTTAGAAGATGAAAGTTGCCCTGACTTACGGAGTCCAACCTTATCTACTCAGACCTCAAGTGACCTATCGTATGGAACTCCTCGAAAGACAAAATATAGGCAAACTATTAAAAGTTTGAGGAGTGAGAATACTTCATTAAAGAAACGAGTGCAACAATTAGAACATGAATTCGCCAATATTGAAAACCATTTGAGTATAGAACAATTTTATAATCTGTCCTATAAATTTTGTGGCAACGATGATCTAGCACGTTTTGTAAATAGCCAAGTTAGCCAAGCCAACAAATTTCCACGGGGCAGACGTTATTCCTATGAATTTAAGCTTCAATGTTTAGCTTTATATTTTACAGGCCCTAAAATGTATAGGCAATTTTTATTGAAAAAATATTCTTTACCGACCCCTAGAACTCTTCTCAAACTAATAAATGGGGTGAAGGTAAATTCAGGTTTGCCCAATCCACAATTAATTGAAATGTTGCAAAGAAAAATAAATTGCTTTAATGAAAATAGTAAATATTGTACAATATGTATAGACGAAATGTCTATTAAAGCCCATTTATTTTACAATAGGGGAACTGATTGTGTGGTTGGGTTATCTGAAGGTGGTGTTTTTGAGCCTGCATTACATGTATCTGTTGTTATGGTTAGAGGAATATTTAGCCAGTGGAAACAACCAATTGCATTCAATTTTTGCCACTCAGCATACCCGGCTAAATTATTAAAGCAACAAATTTTTGAATTAATCAAAATTCTCACTCAAATCGGACTCAAAATATGCGCTGTAACTACAGACATGGGATCCAATTACATGCCATTATCAAAATTGTTAGGTGTCACAGCGACTCGCCCATATTTTTATTGTGAAGACCAAAAAGTTTTTTATATTTTTGATGCACCTCATATTATCAAAGCGATTCGAAACATGTTATTAAAATACGATTTTTTAGTTGGCGATGAAAAAATGTCTTGGTCCTATATTAAAATGTTTTATGAGCATGACAAAAAATACCCAGTAAAGGCAGCTCCAAAATTAACGATGTCGCACATACGTCCCAACGCATTTGAAAAGATGAAAACAAAATATGCCACACAAGTATTCAGTGAAACAGTGGCATGTGGCATGAATGTTTATATTAGATTTGGACAATTGCCTGTCGAAGCATGCAAAACATCTGAGTTTGTGTCAAAAATGGATAAACTTTTTGATGTGCTCAATTCGTCATGCACCAAATCGCCAAAGTTATATAACAGAGCATTTAAAGGTCTGCCTCATCAAAAAGAGCTTTTGAAAGAGTTTATGGACTTAATTGATAAAATTGTAGTCAAAGACAAAAATGGCAAAAATATAAAAAATAAAATTAAAAGTTTTAAGTGTGTAAAAATCACAATCAATAGTATACTCATGTTGTGGGATGACTTAAAAGATAAGAACGTGAAATACTTATTAACTCGCCGTTTAAACCAGGACTGTTTGGAAAATTTTTTTGGATCCATACGACAGCAGAATGGCAATTGTAGAAATCCAACTCCAAATCAATTTCAAAAATCATTTAAGAAATTATTATTTCTAAAGCTTTTGCATTCTGGAACCGAAAATTGTGAGGCAGATCCTGATTCTGTTTTGTTAAAACTCAATGACATTCCCACGGATACAATATCTCCACCATCCCCATTACCAACTGGGTTTTCAAATGAACTGATAGAGACGGATTATCAACAGCACGAGTTGTTACAACAAAATTTTGTAAGATATGTATGTGGCTATGTGTTGAAAAAAGCCCTAAAAATTCATAGTTGCAATATTTGTCTGAATTACGCTAATGAAACAAAAGATTTGGATGATTCATCGCTATATATTTATTTTAAGGCATATGAAAATTCCGAAGGAAGTGTATATGGTAATCTAAATAATCCAAGCCATAGTTTTGTTCAGTTTATAAGTGAGATTGAAACAATTTTCTAACAGAGAGTTGAGACTTTCATTTTAAAACCACAAGTGTGTTTCAATCTTTTTCAAATTGCCAATACACTTCCTTTTTCAAAGCCATGCGACCAGTTTCCCAAAGAATTTGTGATAAAATTATATTTGAGGGTTCGATTGTATTATACCTTAAAAAGTATTAATATGAATTTTAGGGACCAAAAAAATATTAGAAATAAGTTAATTATTTGGCGGAACCAGTAGTAAAGTATATATTAATATTAAATCGTTGTTGGAAATAAAGATCTTTGAAGTTATTTTCTTTTCTTTTTTTTCTCATGTTAAGTATATTTTTATGCTGGCCCAGTTATATAGTTAAAATTCATTGCCAGCTATATTCATACTGGCAACTTTGTTAATTAAATAAAATAAAATATTTAATTTCTAATTTGATTGCTGAGTCGGATACAGCTAAAAGTGACAAAAATATGCACTACCTATTTTATATCAACATGTTTGAGCCAAACAGTGAGTATTAATTAGTACGAAAACTTGGTTTATTGCTATTGTAGTAAAAGTACTTAAGAAACTCGACCTTAATATGTCTAAAAACATTAAATTTACTGATTACGATTGATTTCGCAGGGAGTCCAGTAAATTTATTTGAAATGCACTTATAGGTAATCTAAAATAACCTTGCTTTGAGCATTTTCCACCTTAATGTCTTGAAATATCTTTAAATGTCCTCTTAATATTTTAAATGTGGTACTTGAAAATTAAGACCTTTATAAATTCCTCCTGTGAATATTACACTCATGTAAGGCACAATCGTAGCTGATGAATAAGTTGCATAATAATAAGACATTCTAAAATTGGTTGTTTTATATAAAGGTGAATGCACACTGGCCTTTACTATAATGTACTAAAAGATAAGTACAGGGCAATTGAAGTTGTCATATTCATCCTTTTGCTAATTGTGAGATGTTGAAATAGGCTATTATTTTTTATACTGATTATTATAATAAAGGTTCAGATTTATACATCCAGGCACATTCGTTTCTAATAATAATTATTACCACATTTCATCATTCACAAAACTCGATTACATGGTCAAAATATCACTCCCATACTTTCCTACATATGTGAAATAATGACTAATTAATTCATCATATAAAGTAAATTGTTCTTATTCTATGTACTTTATGTGGGATAGTATCAATTTATTACAATTGAATATTTGAAAGAATTATTTCAATACTGCACATACGGTCCTGTTTATTTTACTGTAATTAGTTCGAATCCAGCCCTGACTTTTACCGAGGAATGGCGTCTTCAAGGTCACTAATTTTATTTTACCCCCACCACCGGGAGTTTCCTAGCTGTGTGTTTATTAAGCTGTGTTAGGGTATTAACAAGATAGGACAGCTGGCGGAAAACCTTCTATCTTTTAGCAATGGCACCATTGACCTCGACATTTAATTTGGAGTTCTCGCACAGTTGCCACAATGTGACAATCAGACGGAGAAGGTAACACTAGAAAGAGAGGCCAATAGTGAAAAATGGACAACACTGTCCTGATAGAATGACCAAACTTATAGAAGCGTCTAGAGAGACCGAAATGCGAAAGCTTAGACACGCCCAACACGTGATATCACTAGTTTGGACTATTTCTTCTTTGCTCTAGCGTTTACTTCCAGCGAGATGGTTAGCACATAGGTTACGCTTTTGCTTATGGCGCGAGGGGTCCCGGGTTTAAATTCGTATGCCCGCACAATTTTTTTTTAACTTCTGTAACGATTAATATATTTTTTTACAAATTCTTTTCTGATTTCTTTAGGTTTTCCTTCTTTTTATATAATAATTTCATTCTTTCGTGTGATTTCTTTGGGTTAGGTTAGTAGGTTTTTATTTTGATATCTAATTGTTAATAATTATTAGCGCCGCAGGCAGTATTAGCGTCGCAGACAAAAAAATGGGGGGCGCGGGGGGTGTCCCCCCGCCTTTTTTCCACAAAATAACAGGAAATATTTCAATTTCTCCACTTGCATGAATTTATTATACATTTACAAGGTAATGCGCATGCTCGAAGCTTTCGCATTTCGGTCTCTCTAGACTCTTGTCCAAACTTATATAGCTGACTGTCAGTAGCCAAGGTCACTAAAAAAACAGGTTGCTTTGTAATATATGTCACATGAAGTATTTCTATGTTTATATGTATCTGCAAAAACCAGAGATGGGGGTTATTATATTAACATCCAGGATACTGAAATCTTTCACAGAGTGGTGTGCTAGAAATCACCTAATTATTAGCCTGAGTAAAACAGTACGCATTGAATTTACCAATTCCTACAGAAAGCAAGATTTGAATCTAAATTTTGATATAAATAACATTAGTTTAACTTCTAGTACAACTACAAAATTTCTAGGTGTCCCATTGGATAGTTCACTAGGCTGGGGTAACCAAATTGACTGTCTCTGCTAAACTTAACAACGCTTATTCTGCTTTGCTACTTTAAAAAAGTCTCTCGACGAGAAATCTCTTATGAATTTCTATTATGCCGCGGTGTATTCTTCAATCTCCTATAATACTGTATCGTGGGGACAAGCTACAGATGTGCAGCGGGTCTTTATCCTACAAAAAAGATTAATTCATCTCATTTTTGGTTTATCCTACAAAGAGACATGTCGGAATACATTTAAAAATTTAAAAAAAAATTAAATTATTACAGCATACTTATAAAAATAACTTCGTAAAAAATAGTAATCTCCATTCCTATCCAACGCGCAAAAAGGACAACATTCATATTGATAGCTTTAAGCACACATTTATAAGAAATATGCGGATACGTGGGACCCAAATACTTCAACATGTTACCTGGAAAAGGTAGAAATTCGTACCCTTTGGTTAGATTTAAAAACCGGCTAAAATCCTTATTGTTAGAAAACCATTTCTACAATTTAGATGAATTTGAATTGTATCTTACTCAAAGTAATATTTAAGAAATTAAAAACCTTGCCTGACTAAATTTTAGGTATGATCTATTTTTGTTTCTCGCTGTACAACTATTTTGAAATTTTCCTGAATGTGCCCCATTGTATAACACCTAATTGTATGTACATTTCCATATCTTTTATAGCACTTTGGATTGTTATTTTTATGTAAAGATTTTAATTGTTATGGTGTAGTGTAAATGTAATAATGTAATGTGAATGTTTCTATGTTTTCTTTTTTATAAAATAAAGATTATTATTATCTATTTGGTTAGGATAGAACTGTACATTGAAAGAAAAATTTTGAAACTTTTTTCTATAAAATTAGGAAAAAACAGCCACACGCAGCTATCATCGAGGTCTATATGTGACGTAGCACTTGTCTATTTTAATGAGCTAACGTATCTTTTAGTAAGCTTGGTCAAATTCTTAGCTATTTTGCAAACCACTAAAATTATTGAGTGAAAATTCATAGTAATAGTCTTGTTATGGTTCTACTTAGGTACTCTTATGCATACTAAGAAAGAAAAGTTATGGCCAAAAATAAGAAATATTTCCCTATCGGATGTCTCTTTCTAAAGAATGGCTACCTTAAGTAATGTTGTTTATCAAATATTAATTTAAGAATGATGATATAATTAATATGAATGCCTTTAGGCTAGACGCTGACTTGAGACTTCATTTTTTTCCACGTATTTCAAGAACGTAGATTATTGCGATATCTTTGCAATTCATCACTTATACTAGCATTTACAATGACAATTTGACGCCAATGAGCACAGATATGGTGACATCACGATGACAAAATGTCACGGAAACAAAAAGTCTCTAGTCAGCGCACAGCTTAAGGGTTTTATACTTATGTTTTACCGCCTATTTATGTATCATTTGAATTTTATATTTTTATATACGGAAAACACTGTTTTCAATGTATTCAGGGCCATCCAGAAGGGGAGTCAGCTGGGGAAACTGCCCCAAGGCCCGGGTCGGGGACCCAGACATGAAAATAAATAAACCATAGACATTTTGGACATCTTACAGATATCTTATAGATAGCTACTTGGACACACATTTAGATTATGTAATGGGGCCCAGAAATAAAATGATCCAGGGCCCGCTGTGGTTCTTGACAGCTCTGAGTGTATAGGGCACGTGCATTGTATGACTAAACCTCAAATATTATATTTTTGTAAGTTTATACTCACATTTAATATTTTTATTCGCATTTCTAAATTGGTACCTGTGTAACATTAATAAACTCTCCGAACAGCATGCATATAATTTTTTTAAACCATTGTATATTAAAAATAGATCACTAATTATAGGTTGGATTTCCAACCTGTAAAATCAGTATATTTAAAAAAATCAATAATTTATAATAATTATATGCATCCTATCTGAGAGAGTTCATTAATGTTACACAGGTACCAATTTAGAAACGCAAATAAAAATATTAAATTCTAGTATAAACTTACAAAAATGGAATATTTAAGGTTATGTTAGTCACACAATGCACGTCAAGAAGCAAATAACTGGTTTTGCCAATAGAACCAAATAATTAAATTTTTAGAAAAATATATACCCAATGAGCGTTCCCTACAATTTACTTCTCGCTACAGGCCTGACCAAATATGTGAATATGTGTGTCATATGAATAGCGTCTCATATTACATTCTCTTAAATCTGTTATTTGTTGTTTCTGTTGTCCGTTTTATTGTTAAAATGTTAAAAATATATTAAAAAAAAACAACTATAGTTTTTATATCACATTGTATTAAAATTATATACAAACAATGTACATATTAATTTCATTACATAAATACACAAAATTATGGCTACGCTTGTGATAATTACAATACTGCAAATTATTACCAAATATATATTTAAATATATACATACCAAATGTAACTTGTTTTTTTATTAAAAATCCCATTCACATGAATACAAGTCCATCTGCGACAATTGGTTTATTGCTTCTAGATTTTTCATCTCATCTGTTAAACAAACAGTTAAATTATTAAAGTAATATTATGCAATAAATATATTTTTGACATAAGTTGTATATAAGCGCTCACGGTAGCGTTATTCTGACCAAAGTATTGCCAGGGACGCTGCTTGAGCTTAGTGCGCCCGCGTGCAAACAAATTTTTGGCGCCCTATTTCCTAATTTCGAATGAAATTAATAACGTAAAACATAATTAAAACAAAAACAACCATTTTAAAACACGTACAATGTACATATTATATTATAGGTAACATAAACATAAAACATAAAATTTATAGGCAACATAATATTAAAATACGTACATATAACTATTATAGGTAACATAAACTAAAACGTTTAATCAACTAATAAAAAAAAAACGAAATACATTAATACAGGTACAACAAATTATAGAAACTGAACTTTTCTTGCTTTGAGTGCTGCAAATTCTGAAATAGTTTGGTGCATGTTTAAAGTATCCAGTATTTCATGCTCGATTGAAATAATGGGCAAATTACTAAGTCCTTGTACCATTGTGGGCCTCAAATAATTTTCTGGTATAAATATTATATTATATATTTGGTAAGTCCAGCGCCCCTGACAAAGGGCGCCTGCGTGCCCTGCACGCCCGCTTACAGCGTCCCAGAGTATTGCATATATTAAAGGATGAAGATGAGGAATATATTAATAGAAGTAATTATGAGAGACTGTAAGCAGTTTGGTAAAAAATAAATTCTTTAAAGAAGTACGATGAAATGGAGTTCTTTGAGATTTTCAAGTCTAGAGACAGTTATAGACAGATCAGGCTATAACATATAATTGTTTTATTTTCAAACGATGAGATATAAGTATTGTAATAGATAGATAGATAGATAGATAGATATTCTTTATTAGTTCTCATAAGTGACCCATATAGGTATAGAACATGTCATAATAAAAGAATGTGATAACAATTAAAACAATAAAATATTACATTTCACAGCGTATTGTAGCATAGTCATATGTAAACATGCACATATAAACGTTACCATATACTAAGTATTATAGTAGGTTTTAATTAATTAAACATTATGAGTATAAAACTTAAAATATAATGTATATAATAAATAAAATTTAAAAGCATACATTTTTCATGTACAATTTATATAATTACTACAGTTCTATTTATATCACAGATATTGAGTCATTAAAAAAATCCTTTAGTTTGTAGTATGCTTTATCGAGAAGAAAGATTTTTAGTTTATATTTTAATTTGTTAATTGACAAGTTCCTTAAGGATAGTGGAAGTTTGTTCCATATTTTCTTTATAGAATGTTGAACATTTTTTTGTATAAAACTATATTTTGTCCGGTCTAACGTTAAATTGTTTTTGTTCCTCGTATGGTAATCATGCTCTTGATCATGTCTGTTGAACAGTTCATAGTTATTTTTTATAAAGATTGTAGCCTCAAGGATGTATAAACTAACTACAGTAAGAATTTTTTTCTCAATAAAAATGTTCTTGCAACTATCCCTTTGTTTTAGATTAAATATATTTCGCAGGCACTTTTTCTGTAATATCAGAATTCTTTCTACATGTCTGGAATTGCCCCAGAAAATAATCCCATAACTGATCTTGGAGTTAACATATGCATAGTATGCTGTTAGAGCTGTTTTAATGTCTACGCTTCTAGATAATATTCTCAGTGCGTAGCTGTATCTTGCCATAGCTTGGGAAAGTTCCTCGATATGGCAGTTCCAGTTCAGCTCATGATCCAGCGTTACTCCTAGGAACGACAAGGTTGATTTTGAGCGTATCTCAGTATTTTTGTATGTTACAGTGAGGTTTTGATCTTTCCTTCTATCAAATTTAATTAGTTGTGTCTTTTCAATATTTAGTGTTAGATTGTTGTCAGAGAACCAGTCATCAAGTTTACTCAAAGAGTCCCTCATCCGATATATAAATGATTCTAACGCTGGCTCACTATAAATCAGAGACGTGTCATCTGCATAAAGGATCATGCTTTGCTCAACTACCTTTGGTAGCTCATTTGTATATAATATATATAAAAGAGGTCCTAGTATGGATCCTTGTGGGACACCCTTTTTTATTACTTTTTCTTCTGATTTTATTAGATCCCCAATTTCATTGAACTCTACTGTACGTTGTTTTCTATTGTGCAAGTATGATTCCAATAAGCAAGTATATAGCAATAAAAGTTCATATTATGTTGAAGCACTTATCAACTGATTCTTTTGTGACAATGTTGCGGTGTCGCTACAATAGCTTTGCAAAAGTATGTATGTTATTCTTCGTGCGCTGCATTTATTAACAATACTAATGTAGGTTACCACTATGCAAAATGAACTCTACATCTAGCCCAGTTGTCAGAAACAGAAATTGATAAAAACCGGTCACTAAATGTTATTTGGCTCCGATGGATAGGTATACCAAATAATTTTTGTGATAAAAGATATTAACGTTTATTTTACCCTTAGTTTCACAAATTTTGGAGCAAGGAAAAATTTTTCTTTTATTCTCGTAAAATAAAGAAAGTTAATTCAATTTTTGATTCTTAAAGTACACATTTCAAGCTTTAAAAATCGCACCTACAGAAATCTAATAACACGATTTAAACCAAAGTAATAAGTGGTTAAAGTTAGTTATACATATCAAATTTTATCACTTTCTAAGATTTTGAAATTTTGAAAGTGTATATCTTTAAAAATAAATTTTTGAGATTTTTTTCACTCATCGGATCTTTTTATACATTACTTCAAGAGTAACATGTGAGAGTTTCAGATTTCTATCTTAAAAATTGTAGAAATGGTAGAGCTTTTACCATTTCATCGAATATCTCTATATGTTCCGACTTCATATAAATATGTACTATTCCTACATACATTTATTTTTATATTTGAAAATATGATAATCCAATAGCCATATGTTTCTCATTTCATTTAAGCATTGTTGAGCTCAATATCATTAATTAGTATTGAACTTACAACAAATATGGTGTAGTACATCCTTGACCGCCTACATATCGCGAGCAGTACTTATGTGTGGCCACGTTCCATTCTCGTGCGTTAAAAAAAATCTGGAGCCTACATTTTTGATTGTACAAAAACATTTCATTTATGTTTTTAATATATATTTTTTATTTTGTTATTGGCCAAGAACCGAATTTCGGCCAATATAGTCGATTTTTTTAAGGCTCGCCGAAACCTTACAGCTTAGCAGTAAACTTCCTTTCATCGTGTTCTACACCAACAAAATTACTTATTCTGAAAAATTCAGCCATATAACATTTAGTGACACCTTAAAACCCTTGGCGACTAGGCTAATCAGCTTTTTGCAAAATAAATTCACTTCGTATTATGTAACTAGTTATAAAATATAAACAGGAAACGAACAATGTTTCAATAACCCTGATTTAAAATTACACTTTCAAACTCCAAATCAATGAAAAACATACCTGTGTCATATGCTACTCTATCGCTCAAAGGCAATGCAGGTCTTAACAACTCAGGCAAGGATAGTGCTCTTTTATGAGCCTTAAACACTGGATGAGTAAGTAACTGGCCAGCAGTCGGTCTATCATATGCATCTCTGTGTAGACATAGGCCAGCAAGTTCATGTAAGTCTTCACTAAATCTCCTATGTATCACATTGGTACTAATTTCACAATCTCCTGAAAAATAGAATACATATATTTTCTATCACCTTTGCTAAATACAGAGGTTGTCTCGTAAGTATTGTCGTTTTCGCATGTAGTACATATCACCTGTATTACGCTACAAGTTTTGAAGGTTACGTTACGAAATAGTTACGTGATTGGTCCAGTAGGGTGTTTTATTTCAATATGACACAATGTTCAGTTCCCATCCATTTGTGTTGTCATTTTAAGCAAAACGATGAAAACAGAAAATTTTGAATTTCTTTTGTTGCTACGACACTATTGGAAACAAAAGTTTACTGCCACTGAAGCGGCTAAGAAAACATGTGAAGTTGAAGGGGAATGCGCAGTGCCCATATGGCACAGAGTTAGTTTAAATGTTTTAATAGTGGCGACTTAAGTCTCGGCAATTAACAACGCAGTGAGCGACCCATTCTATCTTCAACAAAATATTATCATTGCCACCTAAAAACCTTGGGTAAAAGTAATAAAAGCTGCTCGTCATGTCGAAATTTGCCATCAGTTGTTTTCTCTGCCTACAGATGACCGGTTCTTCAAAAGAATTGTAACGTGCAATGAAAAATGGAATTATCTAAATAATTCTAATTTTAAAAAACAGTGGTTAGATCAGGGACAACTGACAAAACCTGTGGCCAAACTTGAGTGTTTCGAAAAAAAGGTTATGTGTTTGGTGGAATTACGAAGGTTTAATATACTACTTTGACTGTCAGGCTATTAATGCTGAAGTGTATTCTCAACAACTTGATCAAATGTAGCAGGTAATGAGCGAAAAATATCCAGGTTTAATTGCTCGGAAACTAGTCCCTCACCTAGACAACGAGTGCCCCTATTGCACTAAGAAAATTCATAAGAAATTAAAGTAACTTGTTGCAATAAAACTGCTACCAAACCTTGCTTTTAGTCCCGGTCTAGTACCATTGGATTATTACCTATTTCGTTTGATGGCCCAATTTCTTGAAAATGTCGATGACGTCCATAGTGCAATCCTGGATTGCAAAGATTGGTTTTTTGGACGGAATTAGAGAATTGGCCAGTTGATGGAGTAAAGTTATAGAGTATGATGGGTTATAGTTTGAATATTGAAATATGTAAAATTATTTTTTATTTTATTTCAAGTTCTAAAGGACCTAGACCTAATACATAGAACTGATATATAGATTTCCCCTCCATCTTGATGAGCCTTAGAGACAATTTTTAAAAAATCGTCTGAGGACGACTTTTTTTAAATCAATATATTTTCTAAAATACTGAAGGCAGGGAAATAAAACTAAATGAACGTGTTAAGATATATTCTAGAATTTATTTCAATATATTTTCTGAAGGCCTTCCGTTGAATGACCACTCTGAAAAAAGTACTGAATATTTCTCCACGTTTCATTAAAATTTAAGTGGTGCAACATGTCGAAAAAAGTGCACATGTACTCGATAACCGTTTTGTTAAGTTATAAATTAAATGGGATCTATTCAATGAAATGATTTTATTCTGTGAACGAATTGCAAAAATAAAATGTTAATGTAAATGTAAACGCTAAAAACAAGAAGGAAAGTAATTTGTTACCTTTTCAGCTATAGAGTTATTAATTCAAACTGCACAGCTGAAAAGGTAACCAATTGCCTTTTTTAAATTTTTTGTTTCAACATAGTCACTTGTCGAAATAAACATTCTCAATGAGTTATTGACACTTTTTGTACCAAGCAACAGATATATCAATTTGATGTCTTTAGACGGTTTTTTAAAATTATCTTCGTGACACATCAAGATGGAGGGGAAATATCTATATGCATCGGTTACTAGTAACCCCCTCTACGTTATAGCATAGACAACATTTACAAGTTCCTATAGGGGGCAATGCCACCGTGATAGTATGGCTAGACATATTTGGATCATAAAAATATCTATGTATAAATACATGTTCTTTAAATTAAGCACTGAAAAAATTAAAATGTGCTTCCCAGTCTGAAAATATTGATGATTCTTAACCAATACTACAAAAAAATAGCCAGTATTTCACTCTTTCATTACCAAATTATTGGTAAATGAAATCAGAATATTCTTATTCTTACTACAACTTACCACTGCATTCCATATTTTCATTCCTAGGTATGGTTGTGCTATCTAATAATTGTGGTATGCAACCACGAACTTTCTCAGTTAACATTAGCGTTTTAGACATTCCTGCGAATGGTTCTGTCCCATTTGCTAATTCACATATTACCATGCCAGCACTATATATATCAGATTTCTCATTGTAGCCTAAAAAGGTAAGTAAAGAGATAAAATATAATATTCAAGGACCAATTGTCCAAGTGGTTCAATAGCGAAGTAGGTAGTGATTGCCACATACATAAAATAAAATTGAAGATAAGTTTACTCAATTTAGATAATAAGCTGAAAACCATAATTACCTAGGTAAAGTAAGCATGATATTGTTTTAGTTTTTCACATTTTCTCTTGGTTTCTTTTAAATGTTTTTCAATTTTACTGCAATTTTTATTAATAACACTTTCTAGGCTTAAATTAGCTATATTGTATTTTTATGTTATAGTATTTTAAAATGTTTTATTTTATGAAAATATAAGCCAATGAGATCACCAAACGCATTGTTGGCATTTCTGTAAATGGATTTTTCTTCAGTAATCCACAATTCAAAATGGCGACTAGGCCGATTTTTCAAAAAATCATATCTCGGTAATAACTGACCAATTTTCAATTTCAAAAAAATAAAATGCTTACAAAAAGATGTAATTTACGAAAGAAAATACTAGAGTTAAAAATATTTAATACCTAATGGAATATTCCCAAAAAAACTAAAATTTTTATTTTTTATTTACATTTATCATTTTTTATCTTGAAAACAACAGGCCATATGGAATAAAATTTCAAACAAAAAATGTGCAGAATTTTATGCTGAATCCAACTATATACAAATTTATAGGTATTGGTTGAAAAATAAACCTATAAAGGTGCAAAAATATGACGTGCGCCATTGAGTCAACCCATTTCAATTAGTATAGGCATATACGTTTTTTCTTGAATAGTGCGTGTTACGATCTGTTATTATTTACACTGTTTATATAATTGTTGCACATTCTACATAATACTCTTGACATCTTTATCGTAAATAATATTAGTTTGACATTTAATCTAATTACAAAATATTAAAAATAGGTTTTTTAAATTTAAATAATAACTTTTCATTTATTGATCGATTTTGTTCAAAAACAATAGGATTCTTCCTCTAGCTAACACTAACATACTGTCCAAATTTTAATACAATATTGACTTTTCTTGTTTAAAAATTAATTATTATTTGTTTGCTTATAATTGTATTGAAACATATTCTTTATAGGATTTTGCAAACAGCAGAAAAAATAACTATCTATAACTAAAAGAAAAACTTTGTGTAAAAATATTAATTAAATCTTTGCATTCTTTCGATAACCTGAATTCTGGTTATGCTAGCAAATTAAAATCCTAAAATGAATTTGTCTAATTTCTTATTTGACAATTCTCATTCTAACACTAGCATCCACACAGTCCCCTACCACCATGCAGATTAAACAAGTATCTACATAATCCCCTACGATCATGAAGATTCAGTTAAAAATGAGAACAAAGGCCTAAAATGAATTTATTTATCAACCTTGTCTTAAAAATTTTTTAGTCTAATGGATTACATTTTCATGAAATATATCATTCTGTTTCTTGGAAATGCTTAGCCTTTGAAACATTTTCGCCCTTACTCTAGAGCTCATCAGAAAGACATAAAGCCAGTCATAATTATGGTTGCTTTAATATTATTATTGTCTGTAACATTTACGAGATCATTTATATAGATTATAAACAAAAGTGGTCTAAGGACACTGCCTTGAGGTACTCCATAATTTTGAGCTAGAGTGTCAGAGATATATGTATCGCCATTGAGTGATATTACTGTCCTTTGCTTTCTATTTTGCAGATATGAATTGAACCATTGGATACCAGTTCCTCGCACACCTATTTGCTTATTGAGAAGATGATTGTGATTCAGAATATCAAAGGCTTTGGACAAGTCAAGAAACAGTCCGCAAACAATCTCTTGGCTATCCAAAGCCTCTAATATTGCGTTTGCAAAGTTAAAAAGAGCTGTTGTCGTTGATTTTTCCTTCATGAAGCCATGTTGAAAATTACTAAAAAATTTAATGTTATTGAGAAACCCAGTTAGCCTGTTGTACTTATAAGGCGATAATTACTTAGGTCATTTGTATTTCCTTTCTTGTGTAATGGCAGTACTATTGCTAGTTTCAGAGTTTTTGGAAATATTCCTTGGCATAATGAGGCATTAAATATATTCTCAAGTGATGCAGCTAGATGGTCCATACATTTTTTTAATAAACTAAGTGAAATACCATCAAATCCACTGGAAGTTTTAGGTTTAAATTTTTTCACTATTTCGCGTATTTCTTCTGACGATGTGGGGTATATGAATAAAGACTCTTTGATTGTTTTAATGGTACTGTTGTAATCTGTGCTCACATTTTGATAGTTTGAATTTTCTATTAGCTCGGGAATAGCCTCAACAAAGAACGAGTTAAATTTATTTGCTAAAACAAGGGGATCCCTTGATGGTAATTTGTTATTTTTCTCTTTACCAACTGTAGAGTTAACTAGGCTCCACATACATTTAGATTTGTTATTAGCATTATTGATAATGGTCTTATAGTATTAACTTTTTGCTTTTTTCAGTTTTTCACAGCAAGTGTTTTTAAAAGAGAGGTTAATTCCTACACCATTACAATGTGCGAAAATATGCAAAATAGTTTCACTCCATCCCTACAATCCTTTACACAACCCTCCTAATGCATTTTTGTGTGAATTGGTGCAAATACTGCCTATCGAGGATAGAACACAACATCTCAATGAAAAATTTGCTCAGAGAAACTACAATATTGAAGTAATATTGCCTCTTATAATTGCTCGAAACAACAATACACCCAGATTCGCATATCCGGAAAGACCAATTTTTGACCAGATGCTATTGATGTCGCAGGAGTTCTGAAGCACTACGCCTCACCTTGGGTGTTTTTTTTACAATTTATGTAATCAACCTTTTGTTTCCCACCATATTTTCTATACAAAATGTATAATAATATTATTATCTCCTTGGCTGAAGAACCTACGTCGATGGCCTTTTGATTGTATTGTATTACATTGTATATTAATGCAACCAATAAATACCTTTTATTATTATTATTATTAGTTTTACCCAAGTAATGTTGAAATTTTTTCAAATGCTACTCAAACAGGGGCACCCCCTACGACCCTCCTGGTTGCAGGCTACAGTCGTGTTACCTCTATACCTAACTGTAGACTATAAAAATTTCTTTTTAAAATTTATTTGTCAGAGAGGTATTTGGATGCCGACCTACTAAATAATGCAAATGGTCCACTTGGTTTAAAAAGTTACAGCTACACATCGACCGGTGTGCAGGCGAGCATTGTCTTGAATTAAGAGGAAATTTTGTCCGATATGTGAGGTGAAAGGTACCACATATGAGTCTTCTTCTAACTGTAACTGTACGCTCATTTAAGCTGGTTCCACAAACTTCTTCCAGATCGTTTCTTCTTTGAACTGCCCTTCGTCGCCTATTTCGCAGTATTCGCAACCTAATAAATCTATCATCTACAGCTGTGATAAATAATGAACCATTTCTGAAAGAATTTGGCTATTTTTGTTAATTGTTGATTAATTTATCAGACTTAATTTTGAATGTGCAGCATCAATGCATCAGGATTAATCACTGGCATCTCATAACACCTTAAAAAAAACAACTGAAGTTTAAGATCTCCTCTATGCATAAAAATTTGTCCATCATTGAAAAAATGTTTTTCACCATGTCATACTTAATTTTTAAGCGCCGTGGCATTTTTCTCTTCTGAAATAAGCTTTTACAATGGTCACTTTAAAGCACCACCTTAATTTTTTTTTCTGTATTTGAGTTTGAGATAGATTTCTTTTATGCATATAAATTGGTTTGTCACCCAAAAAATGTTTTTCACTTCGACAGACTTCATTTTTTAAGTGCCGTGACCACAATTTTAAATGTCTAACATGGTGAAAAACATTTTTTCAATGACAAACAAACTTTTATGCATAGAGGTCTTAAATTTCAGTTGTTTTTTTAGGGAGGTGTTATGAGCAAAGATCATGAATTTTATCTTGGTGCCAGAGACGGCGTTCTCATATAGACATAATATTATATTGCAAACATTTACTGAAACAATCAGAAAGACGACGAAGTGGTGCAATATTTATTACTACCAGTTACATTGTATTTTTTGTAATAAATTTAACTTAAAACTGGTAATAGTTCTTACAAAAACATGTGAAATATATCTAGCAAATAAAAAGACAATTTGAATCAAACACACACACTTTCCTGTTCTACTTAATGTGTGTCGTGTTTATTTTGTTTATTTTCATAATAATTAAATACGAAAACCCAATTAACTGCTGGCAATATAAAACATTTTTCCCAATAAAATAAACCATTTTTATATAATATTAAATCATACATAACAAACAAAGTTAAGGATTAAGGGCATAAAACTGCCATGTACCATGTGCATCACGTGATAAAGTGAATTTTATTTAATTTTAAAATGTTAATACGTATAACCTACTTTTATCGGAAATCTACTATATTTGTGAAACGTACTGACAGTTACCAAAACATGATTGATTTTTTATATTTGCAGTCTTAAAGGCATTCGACCACGATTGAGTGTTAACATTAAATTCCAGTGTAGAGGTAATTTAATGTTTTTTACTTATTCGGTTTTATGTCTTTTAATTAAACGATGCTGCCGAAATTCTGAAACATTTCAAAATCGCTTTTTACCTACACTGTGGCAATCATTGGCATTTATGTCAACATTTAATAAAGGGAAAGGGTAGACCATCCCAGATCGAAGTTTTGCAAACTCTAGTATAAATCTTGAGTTTATTGCTTACTTTAATAGGTACCGAAAAATTTACAGGAAAACTATTCTAGCTGATAAAAATATTTATTATAGTAACAGAATTTCACAGTCAGCTAACAAGCAAAAAGAAACGTGGAAAATTGTAAATGATCTTAGAGGAAAAAATAATAACAAAAAGGTAAATAGTAATTTAAGCGCTGATGGAATTAATAACTTTTATTGCTCCCTAGATAAAAAATTAAGTGATAAAATTACTCCAAATTGCGATCCTCTAAAGTACTTGAATAATCTTTCTGTACTTGAATCTTTTTTCCTGACTCCTACTGATACCCAAGAAATTAGGGAAATATTGAACGACATTAGGAATAAGAATACTAGCGGTTGGGATTGTATCTCTCTAAAAATATTCTTAAAACTGCCAGAAAATATTTTATAGATCTTGGTAGAGGCTATTAATACATCTTTCGAAACAGGAACCTTTCCGTCTTGTTTAAAAATTGCAGAAGTTGTTCCGCTATTTAAGTGTGGAGACCATGAATCACCTTCCAACTATAGGCCAGTATCATTGCTTCCTACGTTATCAAAAATAATAGAGAAATTGGTTAAGAAAAGAATTTTAGATTTTTTGTATCGGAATAAGGTTCTCTGTGCAGAACAGTTTGGTTTTCATGCCTCGAAAAGTACAAACGATGCTATATTTGCCTTTTTAGAGAAACTGTATCTTCAGATTAATGATGGGGAGTCGGCTGCAGCAGCATTCTGTGATTTGGCTAAAGCATTTGACTGCATAAATCACAGGATATTGCTGGGGAAACTACAAATCTACGGGTTTAGAGGTATAACACTGGATTGGTTCAAGTCATATTTATCTGGTCGCTATCAAAAAGTTATTTTTAATGGTAAAGTGTCAAAACAACTGGAAGTGACGTCTGGTGTGCCACAAGGTTCTGTCCTTGGGCCTTTACTATTTCTAATATATTTTAATGATTTGGCTTCTGTTAATATTCAAGGAAAGTTCACTTTTTTTGCGGATGATACCACGATACTCTGGCATGGTAAATACATCGATGAACTCCATGAGATCGTGAGTAGCGATTTAAAAATGATTAAAGGTTGGTGTGATGCTAATTTATTATCTTTTAACGTATCTAAAACTAACATCATTACATTTAACTGCGACCTGAATGAGGTATACTTGGACGAAAAAATTATAAAAAACCAAGCTGAATGTAGATTTTTAGGCCTACATATCGACAGTAAGTTAAAATTTGAAAACCATATCTCAATATTAAGTAAAAAATTAGCTACTAATTGTTATGCAATTAGAGTGGTGGCAAATGAATTAAACTTCGACTCGGCAAGAAATGCATACTTTGCCCTTATAGACTCAAATTTACGTTATGGTATTTGTTTCTGGGGTTCTTGCTCACAATATTTATTTAATAAAATTTTTGTGCTGCAAAAAAGGGCTTTAAAGTACATGTGTAAGGCTAATATAAGAGACTCGTGTAAACCACTGTTTTTGAAGCATGGAATTATGACGCTCTCGTGTATATTCATTTTTGAGACTGCATGCCTCATGCATAAAAAGTTTGGACGTGATATAAACGGGGATTCGGTTCGCTACACACGGCTCACTCATAATATCACACTTCCTATTCCATCATCGGCTCAGATAAAAAACTCAATTCTGTATAATAGCAGAAAAATGTTTAATCATCTTCCTGTAAATTTGAGGCAAATTATAAGCAATAATAAATTTAGAAGAGAACTTAAGAAATTATTGGTTAGCAAGGCTTATTATTCACTGAATGAATTCTTTCAAGACACATTTTATTGACCCATTTTTATCACTGTTTTATACATAAAATAAATGTAATCCTGTTTGTTGTTTTTTGTTTTTCTTTGCTCTTAATGTCTGTAACATTTATTAGTATTTAAGTTTGGCTTTATCAACAAAAATGTTTTGTATTTTTCTGACAATAAAGCATATTCTGATTCTGATTCTGAAATCTAGCCATATGTATATACATACATATCTACAAACCTAGTGTGAAAAACTATCTTATACTCTGATTTGCTAGAAAAAATTCAAAAAAGACTACTGAGGACTTTATTCTTTAGGAAATATAATTTCTGGCCATTGTTTATATCTTATACAACGCAACTTTTAGATTTTAATATTAATTCACTCCAGAAAAGAAGAAATAACTCTGAAGTATTGTTTATATTTAACGTTTTTAATAAAATTAATGACCCCGACATTTTAGCTGAAATTGCTATTAATGTTCCCGATATTAGATTAAGAAAAAGGAATAATGTTTTTAAAATAACAAACACTATCTCGCCTGTTGGCCAATGTCTCATTACCACAAATGAATTTATAAAAAATCTAGATATAGATTTTTTTAATATCAGCAGAAGTAAACTGTTAAATTATATGTAATACTAGTTGTAGCTTTATATTTTTAACGTATGTTTCTCCTCCACAGTACTGTTTCTTAATTCTTAGCTTGTAGTAAAAACCCTGTACACCATGTAAGTGGAATATTGTATTCTGTATGATGTGCAGTATAAATAAAGTTCTATTATTATTATTATTATTATTATTATACAGAGTCAGCGGTATACTAAAATGTCTAGTACTTCTCGGGCTGCAATAGACTTGTGGATTCACAATTGGCTTATTCCATGATATTCTTTTTATATGGTTTTTATACTTTTTCATATAGTACTCGATATTCTCATTATACACTTAAAATTTCGTATTATTAACTTTTTCCGTTCTCCAGATGTAAGGAGTTGAAATTGGTAATAGTTGCAAAAACCGAGCGTTCATATGTCACTATACGTAAGTGACGTAAGAGGAATGGCTTTCTGGGACCTTTCAAATTTAACCTGAAAAGTCGAAAAACATGGAATTTTTAAACGCTGGTAAGTAAATAAATATGTCGAGTGAAAGTTCGTTCTATGTCTCTAAGGAAAGGAGAAGGTCGGCGATCAATTTTAATCGTAAATTGCATGGTCAAAATCGAAAATTCGTCCCGGCAGGAGTGATAGAAAATTGCAATTTTTTGACATTTCACCAAATTGTACTCCCCTACTGTCAAGTAGTAAACAAAACAAACAATACTTCGAAAACACTTATAATTATAACAAGTGTAAGGAGCATCTAGTCTATTCAGATCGCCGAGTCTATGCGTAAAGTGACGTAGCACCTGGCCACGCCCCATTTTCGCGAGATGGAAATTTATAATAGTTTTTAAGATACTAAACGTGCGAATAAGATTCTAATTTTTTGCAGATCCATTAATTTATACTTGCACTTTCGATTCATGAAATAAAAAAAAAATGCTGAACAAGCCCATTTCCCAGAACTGATCTTTATTGTAGTAGTTGAAACAAAATAATTTCTTGGACATCTAAAACAAATGTTAATAGACACATTTCCTCACAAAGGCATATTAGTGCTAGTGGCTCTACTGATAGTAACAGTGAACGTAGTTTTAATTTAGATTTAGTGGAAGTGATGGTGGGATGTAACATACCGAGGTCAAAACTAGATAATCCACTTTTTAGACAATTGTTGGAAAAGTGTATTAGTGGCAAATATAACAATGTTCAGGTGCCGTTGGAAACGACACTCAGATGAAAATATTTATCAATGGAGTGTGACAATGTTAGACAAAAAATTTCTTCTGAGCTTACTGAGAAATACATCTAGGTTAGTGTGGACGAAACCACGCTTGTGGTGGGAAGGTAGCGAATGTTTTAGTGGATGCATTGGAGAAAAATTGTTCAGTGCATGGACACATGCTCGCTTCTAAAGTTGTAGAAACGACAAATTGTCGCATTATAGTAAAGGCAGTGAATTCAAGTCTACAAGAGTTATGGGGTGAAAAATATGTAGAAAATAAGGTCTATAAGAAAACATATCGCAATATGCTGTAAGTAACATGTCTAGCACATGGACTCCATGGAATTGCTGAAACTATTAGAGGGTGCTACGCTAAAGTTGATAACTTAATATCTAGTGTAAAGAAACTTTTTCTGAAAGCATCACATCGTGTACGGTTATTTAAACAAATACTTCGAAATACACCATTACCTCCAGCGCCCATTATAATACAGTGGGGAACTTGGCTAGAGGCGGCATCATACTATTTTTGCCATTTTGAAAATGTCAAACTAGTAGTACTGCAGTTGAATCCAGATGACACAGTTGTTATTTCACAGGCTCAATTGGCATTTATAGATTCAACTCTTCAAGAAGATCTGAAGACTATACAGGAAACTTTCTCACGAATTTCTCTAGCCATACAGGACCTTCAACATATGCCAACAACATCAAAATTTACTGCAGTTGATGCAATAAACATCATATTTGATCTCTGGCAATATATTTTTCAATTACCTACAAAAATCCCTGAGAGGGTTCAAATAAAATGCCAAATAATTTTAAAAACCAATCCTGGATTTGTAACAATGTCATCTGTAATAGACCATATAAATGGTAAAGAAGTAGATTTTTCTACACAAGGCGTCAATAGGACAACTTTAAGAAATTTCACATATTTTAAGTATGCCCCGATGATATCCGTTGACGGTCTTTTTTTCATAATAAATGGATTTTTAATGTCAGGCGGTGAAGGTCAACTTCAGAACATTTAGAACAAATATTAATAACATACTTTTATATTCGTTATAGGTCGTGAAAAATTATATATGTGTATATTACTTTAAGGTAGTGAAAAATACATGTGTGTGTTTTAGTTCAATGTTACATCCCCAATACCTCCTCTTCGAGTGAGTGTTTATGATAAACTGACTATATTAACTTTTGATATTACGGAATTCCCTGAAAAAAAGTACAAGGTAAGATAAATTGTATCACACTTGCATAAAAATCTCTCCGTGCCGGCAGAGCCAACCCCGACTTTTACGTCACCGAGATAAAACTCCCGATATCTGGTTATGAGATGCCAGTGATTGATCCTGATGCATTGATGCTGCGCATTCAAAATTAAGTCTGACAAATTAATTAACCCAAAATTGTCAACCAGACAAGTTGTAATAGATAGGAGAGATCTTAAACTTCATTTTAAAACAAAAATCAAGGTGTTATGAAGTGCACTTTCATAAAAAAAAATGATAGACAATTAAATCTGACAAATTAATTAACAAAAATTGTCAGACAGACAAATTTTTTGAAAAATCGTTCATTATTTACCACTCCGTAAATTTCATGCAGGTGTTTTGAAAAGTAGAATCGTTTTTAGCTAAATTAAAAATAACAATTAACATGTTTTTACTTGTCTACGGGGCGTAACATGATATTTACATGTTTTGCAACAATTTTCACCTTTTAAATTTGAGGTGTTCGATGGGGTACCTTTTTTGTCATGGGAGCTCGGTCTATTACATTATATAATAAAACATAATATTATCTAATAGAATATAGATCAACAGGAGATATGAACATGGCTGATGATTAAACTATTACCTTGCATATTCTGTTCCAATAATTCAGGGCTTAACCAATTTAAGTTCTTCTCAGTACTAGAAGGAAATGAATGTATACTTCTTTGCCATTTTCCATTTAAAACTATAGGGCAGGCATACCTCAAACCAGCTAAACACGCTCGGCCTGTAGCCGATATTAGTATATGACTAGCTCTTATCGCCCTAAAATGAGACATGTATGAATTCCATCAGGTGTAACAGAAGTGACATAATGGAATCAGTGGTTGATAGTTCTTATTTAGTTTCATTTGACATACTAAAAGAAAAAAAAGCATAAAACAGGTCAAAGGGATAAGCAACATAAATTAGACACATGACACTTACTTATCGTAAAGATAAAACGATAAAATTCTGCACTAAGAGTAATAAAGAAAAATAGCCACAATTATTAAAAATCAAGAAATTCTTGAATTGAATATGCTTCTATATCACATACTTATATTGGAAAACTTGTCCTCTGAAACCCTTTAGAAAAAGTTTGTTTTTAAGAAAATCAGACAGTACATTAAAGAATTTGATTGAGGAACAGAATGGTCCTTTCTCAGTATGAGTTAAACTGTGCATCAGAAATGCATAACTGCCTTTGTGCCGAATATCATAGATATAATTTAGGATTAATGTTTTGAAATCAGCGTGCTTTTAAAAAAATATATAATAAGCAGTACACATATAGTCCTGGTATTGTGAGCATTTTGTATTCCCTAAAGTGCCCTCGGCATGATTCATAAAATTTCAATTTGTACATTATTCTAACTTCCTTTTTTTTGAGTTTTAAATACTTTTTGGACGTCTGAAGAACCTCCTCCTACCTCAATTGCATACCTAGCGATGGGATATGTCTGCATAGTACATCGTTTTGAAGAGTCGGTGTGTCAAATATACGTGATAGAGCTCTGAGTGCGAAGCATGTTTTGTTAAATTTGTTCACGATCTCATCAATATACAGAAACCATTTAACATTGCTGTCTAAATTTATACATAACAATTTAGTGGAATTAATGCTGGAAATTGGCACCATATCAGTTTTAATAATAAACGATCCATTTTAACCATCACAGCATGATTTAGCTTAATTTAATATAAGTTCATTGGTATAAAACCCGTTAGTAAAAGATTTGTATCGTCTACATAATTAATGATTGTTAATTTGATATTCAGTTCTGCAACAATAAGACCATTTACAAAAATTACAAAAAGGAGTGGTCCTAGAACGCTTCCCTGAGGAACTCCATAATTAATATTTAAAATATCAGATTCATGCTTGGACCCATTAATGGTTATTGATGTTTCCTGCTTTCTGTAGGCAGATATTGTATTTTATTTTTAACGAAAGCAGGAACGGAAGCAGAAACAGAAGTAGAAGTGTACAATTTTAACGAAAATGTATTAAATAAAAGTAAATTTAAATGATAATTTTGAATTAAACAATCGAAGTAAGTACAAAGATAGACGTTATGCAAAGAGCAGTTATCCGTTACTGATTGAATAAAATGAAACAAAAAAAACCATCATGCAGAGTAAGCCCAACACTAGGATGGAGCGAAAAGATAAACTTTTTATATCAGGTTCGCCTGAGTCTGGAAAATATGCAGCAGTTTGAAAGGATGTAAAGTTGATGTACTTTCATAATACTGCGGTTTCGTTCGTAAGTACAATTTTTTTTTTTTTTTGAAATCAACTCAGTAAACCAAGTACCAAATGTCAGACATAACTACAATCGATGATCCCACTACGTGCCATTGCTTTAACTCTAACCTTATTCTGTATTTGGAATTATCCCGTTGGATATTGTATCTAAATAAATAATAATTCATTATCACATCCTTGCAGGTCTGACGTGTGGGGGGAGGGGGATTGGAGATTCCCTGGGCCCAAATTTTTTAGCGGAGCCCATGACCCGTGCTGTCATTGCCTCTGAAAGCAAAATTTGAAAGTTTTTGAAAAATATAAATTGTATGTAATATGAATGACTTAACTTCAGTTCTAAATTTTATAAGTGATTTCTGCTCTAATAATTTGTTATGAATCAATTTACGAAAAGTAATTATAAGTATTATTTTTTCCTTTTATATGAAACTTTGATAATCTTTACAATTTATTTAATGAATTTTCTTTAAAATGTACAAACAGCTTAAAGACTAAGCTTTATGTGTAGAAGCATGGCACAGCCCTGCGTCCATGCCGTGGGTATCAGCCAAAAAGTTTTACAATTTTTGTTTTTGTTTATTTTTTGGCATCTGAAATAATTCTTTGCCACAGAATACAAGTTTTACAATCATTCTTTAATTTTTGGAGTAAATTTCAGGCCTCCGAAAAGTCATACTAATAATTATTATTGGAGCAAATATTACTAGAAACACCTAGAAAAATTTTAATTATGTACAATAACATAGATAATAATATTATTTATCAAATTTTACTGTACGTTACCACATGGCTAACCATAATTGACTGACCTTGGCACTCCAGATTTTATACCAGTGTTCGTCTCTAATGTGTAAGTCAATGCAAGTATTAGTTATCAATAAATGACTAATTCGTAACATTCAAGCATTCTTTTCATGTTTAGGATTTAGGAAGGGAAAATCCACCTATAATGCTATTCTTGAATGCCTGGAATTTGTATATAATGCTCTAAATGACAAACGTCACACTATAGATTTATTCTATGATTTAAAACGTGCTTTTGACACAATAAACCATGAATTACTTTTACTGAAATTGGAAAATACAGGGATTTGGGGTGTGGCACTCCAATGGGCTGCTACATACTTAACAAAACGTACACAGACTGTAGTTTTAGACAATTTTAAATCAGATTTACAAGAAATTACATCAGGGGTACCCCAGGGTTCCATCTTGGGTCCTCTCTTTTTTATAATATTCATGAATGACTTGCCAACTACTTGTATTACATCTAACAAAATTATCCTCTATGCAGACGATACAAATATTATTATGTCCAATAAGAATATAACTGATATCTGATTCAAAACAGTAATATAGCTTCTAATGAATTTAGTAACTGGTGTAATTAGAATGGCCTCCATATTAATGCTAAAAAAACACTCTATATGAGATTCTTACCAAAAAAATGTAAAACCAAATTTTGATCCTCTTATTATGGTAAATGGAAAAACAATAGAATCCACTGAAAGTATCAAATTTCTCGGAATAACAGTAGACCAAAAACTCACCTAGGAAGACCATATAAATACAATCTGTTCAAAATTAAGTAACATATGTTACATAATAAGAATGTTAAGAGACACAGTCACAATTGACACACTAAAATTGCTATATTATGGTCTTGTACAGTCTGTGTTACAATATGGACTGATATTCTGGGGCTCTTCCCCTTCCCTTAATAAGGTATTCGTAATACAAAAGAAAATCCTCAGATGTATGAATAATGCTCACCCTCTTTCTCACTGTAAGCCGATATTTAAATCATATAATATCCTCACTTTACCGAGTCTCTACCTCTATCAGTTGATAACGTATGTGAAGGAGAATGAAACATCCTTCTTAAAGAATAGTGACACGCACTCATATTGCACACGGAAGATATACATCAACCATTTTCTAGACTCACGATAGGCCAATGCAATCCAACTCATATAGGGGTTAGATGTTACAACAGGATAAAAAGTATCTTAGACTTTGATAGTGTACGCTTATTTAAAAATGAATTGCACGATTTTTTTAGTAAATCAATCATTCTATTCTGTGGATGAATTCCTTAAAAACGAATTTTTTTCTAAAATATAATGTATTTTAATGTGTAGTTTTATTTATTCTTATCTTTTTGTATTTTACTAAATAACACCTTATGTATTTCATCACATTTTTTACCTTGTTTGTCTTGAATTTCAGTTTTAAATTTAATGTGTATCCTACTAGTGATTTTTGTCTTTTAGTTATTAAGTTTCTGTTGTGACTAGTCCGATAATTGACGTTGTATATATCAATTTTGTGATGAATAAAGATTCTGATTCATCTACTGGAGTTAGGGAATAGGAATCAACCCCACAAGAGATATGCGTAGTAACTAAGCAGTTACATTTTTCTCACGAGTTCTAACCAAAAGTGCTACTGTATTTAGTCGACAACTGAGCCGACGATAAATGAACTTACTTTTCTGTAGATAACCAGTATTAACTTCCACATTTTTGTGTTTGACATGTACCAAATGTAGGTATTTGTTAAATTCACAAAATTATAATTTTGCTATCAAATGTGATTCTTGTTTTCTTATCCCAAGGGTTACATACCAGTAACACAGATTACTCAGGCCTGTAGCTAGGGGTGGGCCAGGACGGGCTATGCCCGTCCTGGAATAATTTTTGTCCGTCCTGTGGTGACTGCAGAAAATAATTCAAATCACAATACACCCAAACCACGGTTGGCGAATGGAAATAATTGTTGAGAGGACGTAGATCAAGCTCCCACTGCAAAAATGGTACCCCGTCGAATACCTAAAGATGAAAATGTGAAAATGGTTGCAAAACATGTAAAAATCATGTTACGCCCGGCAGACAAGTAAAAATTTGTTAATTGTTATTTTTTACGAATGTTTAAATTTAGATTAAAAAAATGATTTTACTTTTTAAAACACCTGCTTGAAATTTACACAATTTGTGGTAAATATTTTTTTTAAAATTTGCCTGACTGACAATTTTTGTTAATAAATTTCTCAGACTTAATTTGTTATACATAATTTTTTTCATGAAAGTGCACTTCATAACACCTCCTTAATTTTAGTTTTAAAATAAAGTTTAAGATCTCTTCTATCTATTATAACTTATCTATCTGACAGTTTTTGATAATTCATTCCTGTAATATTTTGTTTTATTAATTAATCATTTTAATAAATGTACATTTCATAATACCTCTCTTTTTTTACGAGAATGGAACGTGGCGACACATAAGTACGGTTCGCGAAGCGTGCGCGGTCTCGGACGCGCTACTCTAAATTTGTTTTTTAAATGTTTTCTTAACCTCTTCTAAATTCTCCGAGGTAACTCCTTGAAAATCCAGAATAATTTTGTATTAGGTAAAGAGAAACGAGGACCTACAGTTTATAGTGCAGTCCAAACCACACCTTGGGGATAATTTTATAATTAAAATTATTTCGCAGTGAGTAGGGATTGAACCTGCTTCGCTAGGTATGCCAGTATTCCAGTTATACCCGCTAAACCACTGGGCTACCGTCCCCTGTTGTAACTATTGAACTAATTAATGAAATTGAGCTCAACAAAGCTTAAATGAAATGAGAAACATGTGGCTATTGGATTATCATATTTTCAAATATAAAATGATTGTGTGCAGGAATAGTATATACTTATATGAAGTCGGAACATAAAGAGATTTTCGATGAAATCGGTAAAAACTACCATTTCTACAATCCTTAAGATAAAAACCTGGAAATTCTCATACATGTTTCCTAACGAGTTAAGAACGTGAGCCGATCCCACTGAAAGTGATCTGTCATAGGATTATTCTGTTGGGCAATAAATCTAGTATTTTTATTATTATCATTATCCTTATTCTAAAATCACAGCTTTTTACTGGCGTCTTGTACATTCCAGGGAAGAATTTCATCTTATTCTGGACTGTTTAAAAATTTTCTTTCTTATTATTAATATAAATTTTTTATATTAACCTTTCAGTGGTCGCGCACGGTGTAGGAGACCGGCGCAACGGTTAATTCGTGATATTTCAAATAATCGGATAAACTCATCCGTTTCCGTTGGTGTACCTTTCATAAAGTTTCTCGTCTATACATTGCTGTAGTTATTATTATGCCATGTATCCATATAACTGATGTAATCGCACACACGGTGTCGTAGACCGGGTGCGACCACTAGTGAGATAAAATTTCTGTCATTTGTTTTGGGTTATTCATTGAAAAATATATATATCGGTAAGTATTTACCTTCTATCTCCCTAACTTTATATAAATATTGACTCTAACAAAGAGCAAGAAAGGATATTGAGGCTGTTCGAAAAAGTACCCAGTGGAGAAAAATGATGACGAAGAAGAAACGGGGAGGAAGACAACATTTATGAACGATCAGAAGATAGCGACACAGAACAGGAATTTGATGAAAATGAAGGTGGAGAAATAGGTAGAAGTGCACCATATTTCATGGGAAGAGATAAAAAAACGAAATGGAGCAAACATTGTCCACCCAAAAATGTAAGAAGGAAACAAAATTATAAATTTGTTTATGATTTTTATAACCTGCATGCTTTTTTTGGAAGGAACCCAAAGACTTTTATGTACAAAAATAGATTCCCTTATGTTTCTAGAAGACAAGTTTACTTTAACAAAGGTTTTATGAGAATTTTTATTTCCATTATTCAAGTATGTATAGGGTGAGCCAGTATTTTGTTAATTTTTGTTGTACATTGAAAAATTAAGGTTTACTTAAATAAATATTTCGAAAATACTTAACATTTATTAATTACATATACATAGCTTCGACGTCCCTTCAAAATTATTTTTGAATTTTCACTTTTAAACGTATTTTTTTAAGCCGGTGTCTGAGACCGTGTGCGACCACTAAAGTAAGAAAAATTCGCGCGACCACTGAAAGGTTAAAAACTGTTTCTATTAAGAAAAGATATCTATTTTTTAAGGGGGTTATTTATAATTGAAGATAACAATAAAATATTTAGACTCACGGGCCCCCTCTGAAAATTTATTTGCCTGCCCTTAAAACACTTTCTAGCTACAGGCCTGAGATTACTATAGCCTAACGTTGAAAGGAGAGTTTATAGTATTCCTTGTTACAAGTTCTGTGGTAAATGATCATTGACCCGTAGTTAGTACAGCTACATATGCGTACTCCTTGTACATAATGGTTCACTATTAAATCCTAGTTTAGACAATTTTTAAATTAGTCTTACGTCAGTTTACCTGTGAATATATCCTTTTCTATGAATATAATTTAAACCGTCAAAAACATCCTTAATTATGGGTATAATTGCTTGTTCGGGCAACCCTACAAAAGTCTCTGTTGATCAAATCCAACATTGAAAATCATTTTAATCTTACCTTCATTAAAATGTCTAGAAAGTAAATCTCTACATGATCCATATGCCATAAGTGGGCTAACTACACATACCTCTGGACCAGAAACAAAGGCGGTATGATATGTTATGAGATTAGGATGGTGCAACTGTTTTGTTAAGATAATTTCTCTCTGAAATTTACGTCAAATAAAAATATAATAATATCTACAAGCAAATGTAGATGAAAAGGTCAAAAATACACATGCTGAAATGAAAGAAAAGGGTAGTATTATTGAGGCACAGCGTAATCAATTAGTTATTTTTACATTAAACAGCTTTTTCGTATTTATATCTTTGATATGGTTATTTTTACCTCCACTAAATGAGCTCCTTCTTTTATTTTGTCCATATCAAACTTTTTGATAGCTACCATTGTACCGGAAGATATATGTTTGGCCAAATGAACAACAGCTGTGCCTTCAAAGCAATGTCCAAGAATGGATATTGTTTTATATGCAGATATATTGCCTTCATAACTTGTCATTTTATTTGAATAACTTTACAAATTTATTTATTCACTCATACATAACCTCAAAACTTGGTTTATTCTTCATATAGAATTTAATAGATTAACAGCCCTGTTCAATATTTTAAGCACTTGAATTTTGCTACTATTTATAAAGATAGTTAAACTGTCCAATGTTCAACTTCACTTCCAGCAAATTTTTGGTTAAGGTTATGTTGTTATGTCAAAGATTACGTTAGTTCTGCAATCTTTGGTTACGAGTTAAGATGACTCAAACCCACCCCACACTTTACCAAGTACCAACCAGTCAAAAGCATAATTATCAATTATTTAAATAATTTGAATAATTATTGGAGATCATTGAAAATGTTGGGCTATGCAAATAATAAGGTAGGTGCATCTTGAATACACCCCTAATCCAATAAATCTAAATTTTTAACTATAACATCTTTTTATTAATAAAAGTTATAAATTATTTAAATATACTTATTATTATACAAAATTCCTACAAAAACATTAAACCTATATCACAATTCTTCATTAATACTTTTATTCGGAGAGCAAATACCAGTCTCCTTAACACAAAACAGTCTTTCTTTATTCGGTATTTCGCCTTGGTACAAATTGATGATGATTTCTTCATATTCTTCCATTATACCTTCGCACTATAAAAGACAATTTATTCAAATGCAATATTTTTACGATATAGAATATATACTTACATAATATTTAAGACTTTTATTTAAGTCATCGTCCTGAATAATATCAACATCCATAAAGTTTGGATTCATCTGACCGTCTTCTGTTATCATGGAGAATAAAGTTAATGTCCCATTTGATTTCCAGAGTGCTCGTGCATAGTCATCCATTTTATTACATACATTTTCGATTATTTCAGAAAGGTGCATTTCTGATTTGGATTGGGGGACTGATTTATGTTTGTAATTGCCATCAGCATCTAATCGGTGGCCTCCAACATCAACCGTTTGACTTGGATCAATTTTACTCACTGCTTTATCCAATTCATGTATGCTTTGTTGACAAACTGTTGTAAATAGACATAATTATGAACAATATTTCAATTAAGTAATTTATTTTTTTACCTAAACATCTTAAGTTTTTTACGTCAACTTTGGCATCTGTAACAACTGACTGAGCATCGACGCAAAAAAGAATCACAGAAAATAAAACGAAATATAAACACAGCATTTTAGGATTATTGTAAAGAATATTTTGGAAACTTTTCATACAACTTTTTAAGATCACAGAAACTTTGAAACTGAAAGACTGATAGATACGTTGTTGAAGTCATGTTGACACGTATTCGAACTGTAATTGGATAACTCGTCATTCGATAGCAAATGACTAACCAATCAAACGATTATACTTAAATCATTTAAAAATAATAATACCCACATATAAATCATCCAGTAGATATCATTGTTGTTGATACTAGTATTAAAATACCATTACCTACTTTAAAATTAAATAATTATAATTTAATGCTAAAACAGTACATATCATATTCCGACCTATAAGTAATACCTACAATGTTGGTTATGTTATATGTACCTAGTACATGGGTATCAATTTTACTTTATAAAGTGCCTAGGTACCTAAATTAAATATTTTGTCTGTTCATGAACAAATATAAAAATAAGAGAATAATAAATATTTAACCTCTGAATACAGTGCATTTGTGATGTACCGCCTACATTTAAAATTTTGGAGTCCTATTTCTAAATACAGTGGCGCACTCAACAAGTTAGTATTTGAACTACTTCAAATCCAACTATGGATTAGTCCAAGAGCTTCAGAGGGGTGTTGCCACAAGGTGTCAAAGTTTTAATTTGAAATTTAGAAAAATTTTAAAATATGTGTCAAAAAAAAATTACATTGTAAAACATAAATTATCGATTTTCATTACGATTCTACATACTGAAGCAGTATAATTCAAATTCTTGTACGGACACCTCCTGCCTGGCGGGTCGCACCAATAAAGTGAACTCGTCCAAACAAGCTTCGAAGATTTTAACGCAGCCAGTCGCCAATCGGTCATCGTTCTGGGAGGTTGTTACAGAATGTGTCAGAATTTTCTTTTCATGAATTCAAGTGTAAAGTTGTTTTTTCCTCGTGAAAACTCAGTATTCTTGTTAAAAGACAAAATTGTGCTACTGGAAAAGTTAAAAATTGGAAATTTCCACATCAAAGAGGCTTTTTTGAGGTGAGTGACATATTTTTAACTTCTGTGTACCTTAATGGGTTGTAATTCATTTCGATAAAATTAAATAGTGGATACAAGTATTTTTGATGAAAAAGTGCTTCTTTGTTTAATCACTAAGGGTTTCATAAATTACATATTTATTTAGGTGTTCCAAAATTAGAAGTACATTTTTCAAAGTGGGAGGTGGGAATATTAATTCTTTTTTCAATCAGGATTTTAGTTCTAAAATTTTGTAAATATTAATAGTTAATACCAAATTTAGGTGTTTGTTGTCGGCGACGTTGCGAACACTTGACCTGGCAACCGTGGAAAGCGTGTTGTAAAAGATTAGTAAGCAACATGATTTTTTATACTTCAAGTTTTTAATACACTCCATAAAATTTGAGTGCACTTCGGCGTTTTCAACATGCCAAAAGTGTTCCATTACCTTTCTTTAAAATATACCTACATTTTGTTGGAATTACGAAATTTTCATGTAACATTTTGTATTTGTTTACTGACAAAGATCCACACGCGATTTTCGCCTTTAGGAACGTTCTGTTTAGGGGCAATCGCTGGCAATAGCGCTAGGTACGTCCGGTTCCCTGCCCTTCCACTCTCCTATCGATTCTGCGACCGCCCAATGGAGAGCTAAGTTTCTTGCTCGCGGGAGCGAACTTATCATGCAATGTTGCCATTTAGCTTATTACTCACACAAAGGTGTCACAGAAATATATTTAATTCCTGTCTCTGTAACATTGGCAACGATGCTGCAATATTGGAGGGCATGCAACGTTGCCAAACTGGAAGTACACATACATAACACATACGTAAAATGTAAATTATAATTTAAACTTTGTGCGACAAGCATTCTATAGTAACCTAACGAGATGAGTATTTTTTTGTGGTGCATTTTGAATAACAATAAGTGCCCTAAGACTTGTGTGATGAGAACGTTTGCTCTGTATCACTTAACGGGCACATGATGGATACCTACGTAAGTCTTTATTCCGACGGAAGACTTAAAAAGTGACAATAGTAGAAATAAGAAAATCTCGCTTCGTTATTTGCGTTCGATAATCATGTCATGTTACCGCGGCCGCCTGACTTATAAAAAACTCGCCACAATTTATTATCTAAAAATATCTCGTAGTAAAATGGTAATTTATTTCGTAAATATCTTTGCTCTTATGAAAAATAAATAAATTGGTCTTGGTCCAAATATCTCCCTTTAGCGAATTTGGGCTTTCTGAAAATAATGCGTACTTTTTGATTTTTCTAGTCAAGGTCAATCGTGAAAGTTAACAGATGCCAATTGATGAATAAATAAAATTGCCTTTGTGATTATGCTTTCATCGTTTTAGAAGCGCTTTCCTAATTAATTATTTCAGGTGCAACGCCTTCAACCAAATGTTTTAATGTTCCTGAAATTGCAGATTGCAGCATTGTCAAGTTGCGCAACTGGGGTAATATTAGGGTTTACCGCCAATAGGGTTTAGGATGCGCGCGCTAGTTCTTTATGCATAAATAGGTACTTTGTTTTATTTATTTGTATTACGTAATAGATTTTCTATCTTAATAAATAGGTACCTAGTATCTATCGATGTAAATTAGTAAATAACTTACCTGTACGATTTGGACTTATCAGATGGGTAGGTTGATATGGAAAATACCTATGAAATGAACGTTTCTTTTTGTTCCGTTTTCCGTAATCCTTTGATTCCTTTGTGAAAAAACGTCCAAGGCTTGCCATGCAAGTTACGTTTGCGACGCATTTTTATTATTGCGTTCTTGCTTTGCTTAAATTTCGTATGCTGTAAGAACAGACACACCGAAAGAATACAATACCGCGATCATGTTGCTGGAAATGCTACCGGTTTTGTTTATGCCAGAAATAAATAAGTGGGCGTGTCTTTACCAATCAGCTGAACTCCGCCAGTTCAACATGGCAGTTGTCGCGTAATTTAAACGTTTTGTGACAAGTTCTCCCAAACAAGTAGAAATGCATCTTCTTGCGTGGCCGAAGATGTTTGTGAGTTTAGTGAACGAAAAATTAAATTTGGAATATCAATTTCTATTATATTGTAAGTTATTAAATTATTTATATAAGTACGATTTTGATAAACTTGATTAATGTATGTCATGGTTTGAAGTTTGACGTTTTAGATCTGAATTGATTATGGTAAAATAATTAAAACCTGATAAAAATATAATTTAACGGGCAATGATTATTGCGTAATGAATGTCAAATATTGTCGTGCATTGTATTAATCTTATTTTGTAGGAACCAAATACCTGACTTGTACTATGTAACATTAGGAAGATGTGCTTGAAATCGATATTGTTTATTCTTTAACAGTATTTAATTAATTGACTATTAAACCCATATGTCAACTGATCATCTATTGTTTGTCAGGATATGTCACTAAGTTCAATTTCGACTCAATCATTACTTTTAAAAGGGTTAACCATAGAACATTCTCAAGTGTTTTGTAACATATTGAAACTATTTGATAACTGATTTCTTATTTCTATATAATCCATAATTAATCATGTTAATACCAAACGCATTTGTAGAAAGGGGCCTGTTTCATTTAAAATGTATACCTACATAACTATGTATTATTTTAAGTCACTATTGAAAATAATTGGTAATGATTGTGAAACATACCTATGTAGTTTCTGAATCGTTTGATAAAAATTTTCTTTAATTTCATGAAACCATACAAATTTTATTTAGGTACTGAGTATTTGTGAAGCATTGGTATCTCCATACTGCCGTTCTATCTTTGGAAAATCAAAAGTATTTTACAAATTTAATAAATCTTTGGTAGGTATGCAGGCTGATACCTCTGCCATAATTTTGATAACACATTACTTATAATATCGCATTCGGAGAAATTTTCAGTTTATAGGTTTTATATGTGGGTGCTGCTGAGGGTTTTAGTTTTATCACTAACGACAAATGATAATATTAGGTAATATTGGTAATAATAGAGATATTTTATGTATTCCCTATACATATAATTTGTAGGGGGGGATTTAGAATATTCTGTTTTGCCATAAACATTTGAAAAATAAAATTGTTTTTAATAGCCTCAGGAATTTTTGCTTTACTCAAATTAAAAGAACATGGAACTCAGAATTTAAACTGTTCTTTACGTGAATGTTTTGATATTTTAAAATTTAACAACTCTGTCCAGTTAGTTGGGTACAAATATTGATGAAAAGTAGGTATAACATAAAAGGAGATTCTTCCTATGATGTTTAATGACTCTTGTGAATATACCTAATGCATAATGTGCATTGTGAATAATTTTGTTTGCCTTTTTTATTTATTTTTTTTTTTCTCAAGGTAACAAGGACAACATTGCTTGTTAAATAGGACCTATTTTATTTGTTCCAGTTGTATAGTAGTTGATGTCAGAGTTTATCAGCCCCACACTTATCTTGCAGTTTAAGCCCGATTTTGATTCTAAACATTTTAAAATGACTACAAATGTTTACATACAAACGCCTAGTATTTCTTTAATATCTGACAGTCATCCTCCATTTTAGCTTTTCGAAATAAATCGAGTAGATAATCTTGAAGCTACCTTAATATGCTATCTATGTATTTAATTTTTTAATGAATATATCGTGATTGTGTCAAAGGTCCAGGAGAACAGCAATTGTATGTTTATTTTAACGAATATTATTTACTTGTCTATAAATAAAGTATTGGCATAATAAAAATTCATATCCAATATTATGATGGAAATAGAAATAGCAAATTTATCCAAATTGGTATGTTCTCTGGGTCTGACAGTTGGTGATATGTAGATATTTCTCTTGAATGTAGAATGCTTAATGTGGAGGTCTAAGACATAATAGTTAACTTGCAGGAGTTGCAGGCACAGCAACCAGACCTATTGGTTGTAGTGTACAAATTGGTCTGCTATTTGTTTACCTATAACTTGCTTTAATGTGAAATATGAATGGTTATTCTTAAAAGTGACCAAAATAAAAATAGGAGTCTAATTGCACTTGTCATTGGTCCATGGTTTTCCAATGTTTTCCACTATTTTTTGTTTTAATTCCTCTTTACATCTGCACCTTATTTCACTAAAGTCAAAAATTATATTACCATCACAATGATTTATTTCAAGACAAACTAAAAAGCCTTATACTTATACCTAGAATAACATTTTGTAATAGTTGTAAACATTGTACCTTATAATTACTTTTTCATGTTACGACATGTTCTGTGTTTATTAATACTTAGTGGAGAGTTTTTTGTTAAGAAATAAAGCATAAGCAATATTTACACTCAGATTCTTGTAATGCTCTTGATATACAGAGTGTTGTGTTTGAGGCCGAGAGCATTTCATATTAAAAAGCAAATATTAATGAAAACATTTACCTTGACATCCGATCCAGTGATGTAGAAGTTCTCATGTTACTTCCATTACCCAATATGGTTCCAATGACAAAATGTTACTTTTGCCATTTTCAGTACATAGCGATTATTAATACATAATACTGAATCTGTTGCGTTAACTTCATTTAATTGCATGTTTGAATTATAGTTTTTTAAATTGTGCTGGTTTTTGCAATAGAAATAAATTTGACAACATTGCAAGTTTAAGGTGAAAAATTAAATCTGTATGGACATTCTCCAATGTCAATTGAAGTTTATAGATCAAGACAAGATCCCAGAGCCGCCAGACCTACGTCATTTTAGCAAAACTGATATTTTGGCAATAAATAGTGTGATATGTAGTTGAGAACGTATGCATATTTGCTAGCTTGAAAGTGGCGCCCTTTTACAGATAACAGGTACAAAAGGTATAAAAATACCTTACTAACCTACGTTAAAGTATGATAACTCGTTTTGATATATGTTTGACAGAATACTGTTAAAAACCAGCATTATTGCCAGACACTTTCCGTGGGCCCTAACTTCCACCAGACGCTTTAAAATTCGAAAAAAACGCAACCTAACCTAACATAATTAATTTTTTGTTTTGTTTCGTTTTTTACATAGTTGGTAGTAGAGAAGGTTCCATAGTTATGTTAGGTTAGGTTTTTTCGAGATTTAAAGTGTCTGGCGGAAGTTAGGGCCCACGGAAAGTATCTGGAAATAATGAATGTTGGTTTTTAACAGTATTCTGTGAAACATATATGAAAATCAGCTATCATACTTTAACGTAGGTTAATAAGGTTTTTTTTGTACCTGTTATCTGTAAAGGGCCCCCGCTTTCAAGCTAGCAAATATGCATACGTTCTTAACTACATATCACACTATATGTTGCCGAAATATTAACTGTGCTAAAATGTCGTAGGTCTGGCGACTCTGGAATCTTACTCTATTAATTTTTGCAACTTCTTTTATTTCTACAACCAAATTAGAATTTATAAAATACATTGAAGATACTAGATTGTACTAGGTATTTAAATTATTTGAAAATATTATGTTAAAAGAAAAAATTATAAACATCACTCACATCAATATACTATATGGTGTTCTTTAGAAATAAGTTTCCGATTAATATCTTGAAAAAGAATTATATTGTTTGATATACTCAACTTGTATCACTTGTAGCCTAAATCATTGAAATTACATTTCGATATTTGTTTTATAGCCGCCTCGATGTAATTTGAAATGAAACGTTTGCGTGTGGATGAGACTATAAAGGAAGGAAGTGGACCCCCTTTATCTGGTACTCTATACCGTCAATCATTGCCCAACACCGCACCAGCGTTGTCATACTCCGGTGCAGGCACTGTGAAAGTGGTTAGTGAAGGCATGCAGTCTGGACTTTACCCGCCACCCCCTGTCAGTTACGGTGCCATGCCAGCTGCAGCAGCTCCTCATACAGTTAAGCCCCAAGTTATGCCGCTCTCAGTAAGTGGTCACTCTCAGCTACGCACAAGCGGTGGCTCCCCTCCTAGTGTGAACCTCCAAGAAACACCACAGCAACAATCTCCGAGCAGCAATTTCCAGAGACTGAAAGTTGAAGATGCTTTATCTTACCTAGATCTTGTCAAGTATAAGTTTGGTTCAAAACCACAGGTGTACAATGACTTTTTGGACATTATGAAAGAATTTAAAAGTCAGAGCATCGACACACCGGGTGTAATTCAAAGGGTTTCAAATTTATTTAAGGGGTTTCCCGAGTTAATAGTGGGTTTCAATACGTTTTTGCCTCCGGGGTACAAAATTGAGGTCCAACGAAGTGATCAGGGGTATGCTTTTCAAGTATCTGTTAGTATGCCAAGCCCTACTGGTACTATGAACTCCGATCCCCAACAGCAGAGATCTGCTATGATACTGAAAGGGTCTGGTACAATTAATATGTCAGGCCAAAACCAGCCTCCACCCAGCCAACCACCCTCTCAGCCCATACCTTTGACACAGCATGTTCCTCCAGTCGCTCCCCAAGCTCCACCAACGACTCCTGTCGTGCATCATCCATCCAGCTATGGTAGCAGCGCTCCTACTTACAACTCGCTGTCTTTATCTGCTGCTCAAGCTGCGGTTACACATGCATTGCAAGGACACACGGATACGCCACAGAATCAACCAGTGGAGTTTAACCATGCCATCAACTATGTTAATAAAATAAAGGTAAGTTTTTTCACTTTTTTTTTAATTAAGAAAAAAATATCTCTTGCTGTTGTTATTATGCGTGTTATTTTCAATTTATGGGAAGTTGAAAATAATTTATCGTAACACTAGTACTACTAGATAGAATACTTGTGGAAGAATCTAAGGTATGTCATTCATATCTGTTATTGGTTTATCTCTCTGTACCCCGCAATAAACGATTCAGCATTTCAATTCAGTTGTGCATCATAAGTTGGTCATGATGGTATGGAATTTAAGTGATATAATTTTTTTAAGGAGCATTTATTTCTAAATTTGTCTAAGCTCTGTTTTAGTTGATTTAAACATTGCTTTTTTATTAGTTTATTAACTTTCTATATAAATCTATGTTGAACTTTTTATATAGTCCCATATTCTACATAGGTATAGCTTTTGCTACAGTTGTCAGGGGTAAAGGCCATTTTGTAAATTTTATAATCTCAACAATATCTTGTTCTTGCTATCTAATTCCTTTGAAAATAAAGATAATTTGCTACTGAATTGCATATGTGATTGTCGAAGTAAATGTTTTATTCTTGTAGAAAGCAAGCTATGAATATATGAAAGAAACTTAGATATATGGCTTACTTGCCACGCCTAGTTGGAATAAGGGAAGGATTGAGAGAAATTAAAGTTTATAACAGTTGTAAATTGTTTCAAGTTAAAAAAAAAAAGTTTTTGATCTCTCGAATATTTGAGCTAAATCTAGAATAAAAATTGCACTCTGCTGAATTTTGGGCCCATGTGTTCAAATGTGCTCGTGTTCTATTGCACTAAATCGTCAATTCAAATCAATTTCTCTAAAATTTAAATTACACGCTTTTAATACATAGATAAATATACAAAACAATTAAAAAAATATTCATAAGCAAGGTTCGCTGATATATGACATAATATATATCGTGATATTTGTTGTTTTCATCGATATGCCTCATAATGAATATCGAAATAGTTTTGAAATTAGCAACATCACTTTTTTTTTTTTTTAATAATGGAATACTGCTTTTCTTACTTTTTGTTGGGTATTTTTCCACTGAAAAATATGAAAAAATTTTAATGAAAAAACCTCTGCGCCAAAAGGATCGGACAGAGGTTGGTTCTTGAATACATAACTGTTTCAAAAAGTCTCACCTAAAAATATATAAACTAGAACAAAGTTATAAATTAAAAATTGAAAATAAAAGTTATAAGCAGCTAACGTTTCGGAAGATATCTACTCCCGTTCTCAAAAACTTTTTGTCCGTCAACCACGACAGTTCGTTGTTTATGTAATAAACAATTATAGACAATAAATGGACTACTGTATTGCATTTATTTTGCTACCACATGCTGAGGGGCTAATGATACGAGTATTGGGTAATGTAAGGATGTCAATCGGTATTATAGAGCACATTACCATCCACATGTCAATCTTCTGACAATATGTGCTATTGTGTTTAATAATAATAGTCTTTATTCTATAAAAAAGTGGTGCTATAAGAAATGCGGTTATAACACATCCCGATTTAATTCAGAGTTGTTTTTTATATGGATAACATTTTATTCTTGTTTAATTAATAAAGTTTTGACTTTGCTACGTTAATGGTTGAATATAACTTAGGCATGATACGTATCAGAATATTGATATACAGATTCGGCAGTTGCAGTTTGTGTTATGTAAACGTGTATCTGTGCAGGTAAACGACGCCTTGTCATAGATCAACGCAGAGCATTGGTATTCGTTCATACCACCACCGCTTGGTGAGGTCAATGACCTCACGAATTCCGTTTTCAATAGAAAGTTTATTCCTGCATATCATACTTTCCTAATATATCTGATACTTATAGAAATATGATCGTTCTGAATTCTGTTTGTAAGATATAAAAATCAGTAACAATATAATTAAATAATGTAGCAAACGTCCAGTTTTAAGCTACTATTAACTTCAATCAGCAGCTCTATGATAGTTTTTTTGGGTAACTTCTTTTTCTAGTATAGGCACTAGAAGAGCTGGAATAATTTGTAAGTTATTTGGCGATAGAGCGAATTTGGTACAACACTTTTAGAGCCTTGACAGAATTGATAACTGAGCGTCATATCATAGAGATCGTTAAAATGTTTGTTCAGCCACTTCTGTGTTAAATATAGGTTTTCTGCAGGTTATCAAGATAAATTCATATTTATTAACTGGTTGATATATTGTTTTGTAAATATTTAGAGCTGTTTTTCTACTGAATTCCCTATTTTTATAGGGTAGCGACTGGAAGTATCTGTATACCCCGTAGCAATGTTAATTTCGTGGCTGTGAGTTTTAAAAATTTGTTTGCTGTCCCACGTTATTCCCAAATACTTAAGCGTTTGGATAGTTTTGTTATTAATAAAAAATTGTCAATAGTTTTGTTTTATTTTTCATCTTTCTAGATTTATACATGCATTCTTAATATTTTTAATTCTATAAAATAACTTACGTGCTGTTACATGGTTACAATTGTACTCTCAAAGTGCCTACACATTACAAATAAAAGTATTTTTACACCCTTACATGAATGAAAATATGAAAGTCTTTCTTCTTTTATATTGTCTGTAGTTTATTGTAAGATCAGATATTTAATTTCATTTTATTAGAACAAAATGCTGTTTAAAAAGGTGTGTTTTGTATCAATCTGCCCAAAAGTATGTGAAGATCACTGTAGGGTCAGAACATACATAAAGATAGGTTCACGAAAGGATTTGATTCTTTAGCTTCCTAGATTCTATTGATGAGTCCTCATAAGTAGTTATGCTTATCCGTCAGACCTTTGTCATTTTAGTTAATATTTTGACAATAAATAGTGTGATATGTAATTAAGAACGTATGCATATTTGCTAGCTCGAAAGTGGGGCCATTTTACAGATAACAGGTACAAAAGGTACAAAAAGACCTTACTAACCTACGTTAAAGTATGTATTTTCATATATATTTGACAGAATACTGTTAAAAACCAACATTCATTATTGCCAGACACTTGCCGTGGGCCCTAACTTCCGCCAGATGCTTTGAATCTCGAAAAAACCCAACTTAACCTAACATAACTGTGGAATCCTACTACCAACTATGTAAAAAACGAAACGAAACAAAAAATGTATTGTTAGGTTGGATATTTTTTTTCTGAGCTTTAAAGCATCTGGCGGAAGTTTTGGCCCACGGAAAGTGTCTGGCAATAATGAATGTTGGTGTTTAACAGTTATCAAACCCATGTATAAAAAAGATAATAAGAACGACATCTCTAACTATCGACCTATAGCTCTAATTTCTATTGTAGCCAAAATATTGGAGAAAGCCCTACTGAACCGCATCATAAACTTCACAGAAAAATATAATATAATATCAGATATGCAAAGCGCGTACATAAAAGGACGGTCAACAGTTAGAGCAATATATATAGGAATTTGTGAAATTTTGGATGCAATTACAAGTAAGGATAAAGTTGCTGCTCTCTTTTTGGACTTATCAAAAGCTTTCGACAGTGTAGATCACAATAGTCTCCTAGAGAAATTAGAATTAATGGGTTTCCGAGGCAATATATACAATATCTTAAGTTCATATTTAAAAAATAGAAAGCAACGTATTACAGCGATAGATAATGGAAAGTACATTAATTCAGAATGGAAGGCAGTCAAAAAAGGTGTTCCTCAGGGGTCTATCTTAGGTCCGATCTTATTTCTTTTGTACATAAATGATTTACCAAATATTACCAAACATCTTGTAAATCTATTCGCTGATGACACTTCTCTGGTTATTAGAGCAGACACAAATGAGGAATTAGAAACTGAGATTTCAACATCAATTGACATTCTAAGTGACTGGTATTCAACAAATAATTTAAAACTCAATATGGATAAGACTTACCTGTTAAAATTTAGCCTTAGGAAGGAGCAACCACTGGTCGTAAATTACAATGATGAATTGTTGACGTCAACCGACTATACGAAATTTTTAGGAATTGTGATTGACTCCCAGTTAAGTTGGAAACATCATGTAGAGTATCTTGCTAAAAAAATTACTTCGTTTACATATGCGTTAAGAACTATATCAAGAACTATAAGTGAAGAAGCCGCCATAACCTCTTACTATGCCTATGTCAAGTCCAGAATAACTTATGGGATTATATTCTGGGGGAATTCTGTTGAAGCGGATAGAATCTTCAAACTACAGAAAGCCTGCCTACGAAGTATTTTCCATCTAAAAATGAGAGAAACATGCAGTGTGATCTTTAAAGAAAAACACATACTTACCCTCCCTTGTGTGTATATATTTGAGTGTGCCTATTATGTGAAATGTCATTATACACATTTTTTTAGTAAGTACAAAGTTGATCATATATACGACACACGTAATGATATATTACGTTTGCCAAAGACGACCTCCTCTAATGTACAAAGAAATGTTGAGTCTCAGCTAATAAAAATTTTTAATAATCTACCCAACAGTTATAAAGACTTACCCGTTAATAACTTCAAAAAAACACTCCACGACTTTTTAACTACTAAAGCATTTTATTCAATCACTGAGTTTTTAAATTATAAATTTTAGTACCTTTAGTTATGTAATATGTAGGTTTGTTCTTATTTTATAATGTTTTGTATTGTGATAAATGTTTGTACTGTACACTATTTGACTTGTTCTACACCTGTTTGGTATTTCTTTTTTATAGAATAAAGACTATTATTATTATTATTATTATTAACAGTATTCTGTCAAACATATACGAAAACCAGCTATCATACTTTAACGCAGGTTAGTAAGATTTTTTGTACCTTTTGTGCCCGTTAATCTGTAAAACGGCCCCGTGTATACATACATTCTTAACTACATATCACACTATTGTCAAAATATTAGCTTTGCTAAAATGACGTAAGTCTGGCGACTCTGGGATCTTGGTCTATAACTGTTTTGTATGAGGTGACATCACGGCATGGCCCCTTGAACGCAATCATTTTAATCTATTGTTGATTTAGTTAACATCTGTAGCATTTTTGTGGTGCTTTCTGCATTGAAAAAAAAAATCGTTGATTAACAATATTTTGATTAGGGACCTTCCAATAAGATAATAATGATTTATCCCATCTCAGGCTAACTTTCCCATATAGAAGTGAGAGGAAAAGCCTATTTAATTTCAACTTTTGCACTGTCTGATCTAAGCAACTTCCTGATAATGGTTTTTGTATAAGATGCAGTGCCATATCATTACATGCTAGAGTGAAGGTTACTATCTGTTAATTGGTAATTCTTCTCATATACCTGTTACAGTTATTATTGATTCTATCCACTCACTGTGGATTTGCTAGTTTTTCAATATGTTGGAAGAAGATCTATAATTTTCATCCAAAATATCTCTTAAAAATTGTACAAAGATATCAGTTTAATGGTTTTTATTTTATGTATTCTCATGCCTTTTTTATATCATGTTTTATTTTCCTTATAGTGCATTCGCCTTGCATATAGCAATTACAAATTAAAATTGATGTGTGCATTTAAATGAATGACTATTACATGTATGTAATAATGCTAATTTATCTATAAAAAACCAGGTGTGTATGACATTTGAGTTTATTTACCATTACATTTTTTATCATGAATAACTATCTACTTATGCACTTAGAATTTAACCCTAGATTAATTAAAAAGAAAATGAAAATAAAATAGAAATTTATTTATTAAAAATACAATATTGAAAGCTTTTAGAAACCTAATACTGAATTCCAATTTTGAAACGCCAGCTCAAAATAGTCTGTAATAAATAAGTTAATTTTTGAACCTGATTTGCTGTGTATAAAACAAATTTGGCCATTAGCTAATTAGACCGTTATTTCTTCATAATACATCTGCAAACTTTTGAAATGTTTTCCCATCATGCAGAAAGCATATGTTAAGGGGGGGGATTAATAAGTGCAAGGTTAAAAAGACAAAATTATTGTCATTAAATGTCAAGTTCTCGAGATGTAAACAAGATTATTCAGCTGCAGATGAGATTTAAATATAAATTTGATCCCATGAAAACTAAGTTGTTTACTTTTGTTCACTGCCCACGAATATGTGATAATTAAATTTTGAATTCATATTCAAATTTTATAAGGAGTAAGGTTTTCTTGCAGAATCGTTTCCAAGGCCAACCTGAGAAGTACAAAAGGTTTCTCGAAATATTGCATACTTACCAGAAAGAGCAACGCACACTGAAAGAGTCTTCAAGCATAGGATCAGGTGGGAAGCATCTGACAGAACAAGAAGTTTACAGCCAAGTGGCCAAACTTTTCGAAAACCAAAGTGACCTGCTCGCCGAGTTTGGTCAGTTCCTACCCGATGCAACGAGCCACATCAACCAAGCTCCCATCTCTGAACATTCGAACTCTATTAAAAAGCCACCGAGCAAGCCATATCATAGGGATAATATGATGGATAGGCATAGTATATCGCACAAACCAAGCCATATTTCTGGACCGGTAAAGCGGTCCCCGCCTTATTCCAGTTATCAGCATAGAGATGCTCCACCTCCTAAGAAGCATAAGATGTCTTCGTCGTGCCGAGACGTAAGCCTCAGCGAAGCTGGGAAATATGGCACCCTAAATGATTATGCTTTTTTTGATAAGGTAAGAAACTTTAATTTCTTTTTATTCCGAATTTTGCACTGAATGATCTAAGCAATTTCCTGATAATGGTTTTTGTATAAGAATCAGTGCTACATCATCACAGGCTAGAGTGAAGGTTGCTATCTGTTCATTAGTAATTCTTCTCATATACTTGTTACAGTTTGATTTCATCCATTCGCTTTGGATTTGCCATTTATCAATATCAGTCTTCACCTCAATATATATGTGCTGTGTTTATGTTCAGGTAAATCACAAACCGTGAAGTATAAAAAGCAGATGCTGAAGCATTGTGTAGGAAATGAATTTGCCATATTAAACAGCAGATGTAAATACAATGTAACCTAACCTCTAACTTCGAAGTTTTGGCTTCTGACATTGTTTTTGTATTGATATGCATACATGCAAGTCCTCTCTATGTTTATCATTCGTATTGACCTGGATTTATTTCATTACAATGGTCGTGCTCTTAACCTTATGAGGAATTTCCCAAACTTTTTATCAATAGGTATTTATTTATTATCTATCTGAAATTTATGTCACTAGAATCGGTCTCAGTTTAGATTGCAGTTGTTTGTCATGAGCGGAGCACACTTTAAACAGGCACATGGGTATTCCCAATAAGTGGAATCCCAACAAGGCTGTCTCAAGGCCATTGGCACACAAAATAAAAATTAACGGCATTCACTTTCATTTGACATTTGACTATTTTATGAATGCATTGAATTTATTTATTTTGCACATTTAGCATGGTTCGATAATAATTAATATGTTAACTTTTTAAAAATTGTAAAAAAAACTTGATCTCGTTTAGGATTCGAGAACTGCAATGAATGTTTGTGATGCTACAAATTTATCATATTCTAATAAATAGTTGCCAATAGAAAATCGTGTATTGAAGTAAAGAATGTAACAAAAATTATTTAACTGAAACAAATTATTCCGGGAGAATATCAAATTCATCTAAATCGGAAAATTCAACGTCTTCATCAGATGAACCTGTATTTATTACAAATTTCAATTCCGTCTGTTCCAATATGTTATCCAATTTGTAGATATTTTCTTCTTCCTTTATTACATGTCCCATGCATTTCCCCCATTTTTGTATTAACACTTGGTTTGATTTTATATCATAAATACAAAAATATTCTAAAAAAATATCACTTTTTTATTACTTAAATAACAACGTATTTCCCGGACCTAGTAAGAAATCTGTTCTGATTTACTCATTTTCCCTGCGTAAACTTGGCTTGCAAATGTGTTAACCAAAACCTTCCCTATCCTTACAAGCAATGCATTTTAAACTGAGATAAACTATATGTTCATTCATGTATCAAGCCTGATATCATCTTTTCTTATGTCTTTCAAATCTCCTTTTTTCTTCGTTTAGAGTTGATGGCTTAAGGTATTAAAATAATTATATAGAATTCCAAAATTAAAAACTCAAAATTTCCGATGATAATGAAAGATTACTGGCAATACCACGTTCAAGGAATAAATTTGAATTTTTCCCTTCAATACACCACACCTCCCACTCCTACCCCTTTGAAATAAACCCAATTAAATCTCAATTTTAGTTTAATGCATCATTGCAACTTTTGTTTGTAGAGGAAATTCATCAAATAACAATTTCTTGGAAATTATTGGAAGAGTAATCTCTAAAATTTTGTCATATTAAAAAACTGAAGGAAAATACTCTACTTACCTCGACAAGGTTATCAGTAAAAAAAGTATTCAATTTCTTTGTAGATGTGTTGGTATATGATAGAACAGATAGACTTTTGTTGTTTTAGGTTCGTAAAGCTGTTCGTTCTCAAGAAGTCTACAACAATTTCTTGAGATGCCTGACCTTATTCAACCAAGAAATCGTTTCAAAGAGCGAACTTATCCAAATTGTTACGCCATTTCTTGGTAAGTTTCCAGAGTTGTTAAGGTGGTTCCGCGAGTTCATGGGACAAAACGAAGCCGACCCTGTCTCGTATAACGTTACACGATCCGAACGTCCTCAAGGTGATCAAGCTCTGGAAATCGATCTTGCCACTGCCAAAAGACTGGGTGCGAGCTATTGCATAATTCCAAAAGCACAAGAGGGGCTAAAATGTTCTGGTAGAACTCAACTTTGTAAAGAAGTATTAAACGACCAATGGGTATCGTTCCCCACGTGGTCAGAAGATAGTACATTCGTTAGTTCCCGTAAAACGCAGTACGAAGAGTATATGTATAGATGTGAGGATGAAAGATTTGAATTGGACGTTGTCATTGAGGTAAATGCCTCAACTATAAGAGTTCTTGAGGGAGTGCACAAGAAATTAAGTAGAATGAGTCAAGATGAGGTGGCAAAGTATAAGCTTGACGATTGCTTAGGTGGTTCATCCCCTACACTACACCAACGAGCCCTAAAGAGGATTTATGGAGATAAAGCCCAAGATATCATAGAAGGCTTAAAGAGAAATCCATCTGTGGCAGTTCCGGTTGTACTTCGTAGACTTAAGACTAAAGAAGAAGAATGGAGAGAAGCACAGAAAGGCTTCAACAAGATCTGGAGGGAACAAAATGAAAAGTATTACTTGAAGAGTCTCGATCATCAAGGGATTAATTTTAAACAAACCGATGTCAAAGCTCTGCGATCAAAGAGCCTATTTAACGAAATAGAAACCATCTTTGATGAGGTAAGATAAACGTTTTTGTATTGTTGAGATATTGAGCACCAAACGATGTAAACTAATTTTATCGTTTGTAAATTAGCTTTTAGGAACTTGGTGCTATATTTAATGCAGGTTGGAGCGGAGTTTTTTGGAAAGAATATCCAAAACTCGGTCATATACTTGCCACAATTATCTTGATATTAAACTAAACTTCTCTGATATTTTATGTTTGTTTATAGAGACACGAGCAAAATGAGGAAGGTGCAGAGCCTGCCGTTGGACCCCACTTACTTCTGCCTTATAGGGACCGCACAATCCTTGACGATGCCGCAAATCTTCTCATTCATCATGTCAAAAGGCAAACTGGCATCCAAAAGAGCGAAAAGAGGAGAATAAAACATCTGCTTAGGCAGTTTCTACCGGACTTATTCTTTCACCCGAGGCAGCAGCTGAGCGATGATGAACGGGAGGAAGATGGTAAGTTTTACAATGCACAGACAGGCAGTATTATACGTAATGCTTTTAATATTTGCAGATGATAAGGATGACTGCGACGATAGCCCGAGCAGCTCCCCGAAATCAGACAAAGAGGTCAAAGGAAAAGGAAACTCAAGCCCAGGAAAATCGCCGGCCAGAACTGATGGAGGAAGTCCGGTGGATGTTAAGCCTGAGGTTAATGTCAAAGAAGAGGATGTGAAGGTACCACTACACGCTCAGACTAGTGATCCTGTAAGCTATCATTCCATTACTAATTAATTTGAATACTCATGTTCATGTTTTGCTTGTCAATTTTCGTTCTATTTGAATAAAATTGTTGTGGTCTAGTCGTTGAGGAAATAACCAAGGGTGTGATTTTTATTGCCAAAAATACAACTATTGACATTAATTTGTCTAGAAAATTATATAAGGACAATATAAAAAATTACATACTAAGAGATGGAGAGCTATGATTATCTAAATTTGCAATAAAAACGATATAAAACACGGATATTAATGGATTAAACATATTTGAAAGATAAAATCTAATGGAAGCTTAAAACTTTAGCGCATATACACTGAGCAACTTTGAGTAGCTTAATTAAGTTTCACTCAACACGTTCTGATGTTAATATTGTCACGTGTTTCCATCCCTTAGGAAACCACCCTTAAAAATCCGTGGCTTCAAAAATTATAACAAGAGATAAACACTAACACTATTTATTTATTGAATAACTTTACTGAAAACTTCACAATACTTTTATTACCTAAAATACACATTTACTTAAACAATGTTTATTACGTGATATCTTCACTCTACTATTTACTTTGTATCAGTTCCAATTTATCTAACCTCAATTCATTGAAAAAAAACTTGCTTCACGTGTGTTTACATGGGCTTGTAACCATACAAATTGCCTCTAGAACCATCCAGCAAAGACCATAACCTTCTCGGGTGGCAATCTAGAATAATGTAGAACTCTCGATCCATCTATAAGCTTCCAGCTTCTAGAAAATTTACTACCAGTGTCTCAGACAGAGATGGCGCCTACTACAGACTTTGATGGTATTGCAATTGCCTATTACCATTGGTACCCCTAGGAGGGCATAAACGCATAACAATATTATGACTCGTCTTTCGATTTTGTGCAAGTAGTTGATCCAATTTATATGTTTAATTCTGATGTGATCAGTTAGGCTCTGTAGGTTAATGTGATCCTTTTAACACTTACGTATTGCATTTTATTTTCCATCTTGCACCGTTTTTTGAGAATGAATGTTTTGGTGGTCTATCATTTGGAGTTAAAAAAGATAAGAGGCAATATATAAAACACCTTTGAATCAGTACTCAGGAAAAAGACTTTTTGTTATGTACTAAGATTGACAATTTATTATAAATTGACATTTGACAGACCATATTTTGCATACAGTGCGATCGAGAAAGAAAGAAGGTGACGTCACAGAAAAGTCACTAAAATTTACAAAATTGATTTCTATTCTACGTACATTACTAAAACTAATTTCCTATGTTACTAGACTAGGGAATACTGAAATACAAATTGTCGCCACTTTGCGATCAGCTGATCGAATTCGTTTGAACTGTATATTTTGTAGATTTTGTGATGTTTTAAAACTTAATTTTGAATTATTTAACATCCACAACTATCCTCAATTCATGTGGCGAATTTTGTTTTTAAGATGGAGACGAGTTTATATTTTACGACATTGTCTGTTAAAATCCATATATATTAAATAAAGAAGACTTTAGCACAGATGCCAATGTATTTCCGAATATTACACACACCCATATTGTATTGTAATTACATAATTTTTAAAAGGAGTACATAATTAAAAAAATGAGTACAAGGTATTCAAAAGTTGAAGCTTATGAAGTTAGCATGTTTAATGTTTTCTTAACCGCTTCTCAAGTCACCGAGGCAACTCCTTGAAAATCCAAAATGATTTTGTATTAGGTAAAGAGAAACGAGGCCCTACAGTTTATAGTGGAGTCCGAACCACATCTTGGGGATAATTTTATAATTAAAATTATTTATGTTCCAAACTCAACTTTTAATCGAGGTATTTTAATAAAAACTGGCGTCATTTAATATTGCCACACTTCCACAATTAATAGCACAGCCACAACTTGGCATTCTCTATAATACAATGTCCACAAAAGTACTAATATAATGAAAAGTTCGATCAGTTTCCATTTAACATCTTGAGAATTTGGATTTGTTATCCTTAAACTCTGACAAATGTGTAAATTTGTGACATTCGTGTACACGACCTATATAAATCACTAAGTCACTGTTGCCAACGTGCAAATATAGAAAGTATCACAAAATAGTGTGAGTGACACATACAAAATCTTTAGGGTGACATTTAGTCTTTCTCAATCTCTATAATATAAAATTAAACATTTTATACTACATACAAATTTTATACATTTTGTATGTATTTTACGTGATATACATGTACAGAATAAAATTGGATTATTTTAAGCCATCCCTGGTTTTGATCAAGGTCGATAAGTCTGTATACAGATTCAGTAAACCACGCCTCGTCTGTAAATCAACTCAGGGCATTGGTATTCGTTCATGCCAACACCGCCTGACTGTGCCAACCCCATGTATTCTGCTTTCGACTATTAATATAAAATAAATAGAAGGTATGGTATGGTAATTTATCACTGTATCTTCTAGAATACTGCAAGAGATTCACACATTAGTATGCAATAGAGGAAAAGTTGCTATGTAAAAATTCGTTGGTACTATAAAAAGCATTGAGCAAATATTTTTTTATTCTGTCTGAGTTTCATTCAACAATTTTATCTCTGGTGGTAGAGCATTATAAAATTGAAAACCCAAGTATCGCGTGCCACCCCTGGTTTTACTTAATCTATGGAAATTTATGTTGAGTTTATCGTTGTTTCTGGTTTTATAAGAATGTACATGGCTTCTAGGTTCGAATGATTCTACATTTTTCTTTATATAACTAAGACATTGGTAAATGTAGGTACAAGGCACAGTCATAATATTCAAGGAAATAAAGTGTTGTTTGCAGTTGTCTCTAAATTTTAGTCCAGAAATAGACAGTATATTAATGGTGTTTTTTTTACATTGAACTGTGATCATTAATGCTTTTGATTCTTTCCATAAACTATGCAACGGTTGTTTGAAATTTCTCTTTGTAGTTGATGTGTTGTCAGTAATTTATTATATTTGTTTTTATTTACAATTTTGTAATGTGTGACATTTAAATTGTAACACCAAGTAATGCCATGGAGGTACGATTCAAGTTGTACCACGAATGTACCAGATGCGATGTATTGAGAAATTTTATTGTTCAATAGTGAGTCTCAATTCTGTTGTGAGCTTATGGTGTATACGGTAGAGCTGGATATAGCCATAGAAAAATATGATCAGCTTTGTGTGGAACGAGAGCAAGCACTTAATCTGAGGAATTGTGTGTATCACTGTTGGCAGAAGCTGCAAGAAAAATCTAGTATTTCTTGATATCAGTTTTGCTATTAGAGCTTTGAAAGTAGTCCCATTACTAATCTCCAGTGGTTGGAATATTTCTTTGACAAGACAATGCTAGACCCTGTACTGCTGCCATAAGCAAAAAATTGTAAGATATTGTGAATCTTCGATAGCCGGTAAGATAACCTGATTTTATACCAATTGAATTTGTATTAAAACTCGATGAGAGAATCAGATAGCTTGATTTGCAATACCTCAAGAAGACAATGACCTAGACGGTCATTGATGTGTCTTCAGAATTGGACACACTGACTATTAATTACTTCCACACCCACGTAGTGCAATGGAAGTATAGTAATCATTAAAAAAAAAATCAAACATTTTAATTCTTGAAATAGGTTTGGAATGTCATGAATGGTCGAGATTTTTTAAGGCAGATACTGTCTATCATATTGAAATTTTAATCATTTCCCGAGCTCAAGTGTTCAGTAAAAAAAAACCAATAAAATATTTCAAAGTAACTATGTGGGTGCATTTTCTATGTCACATAGTGTATCATCATGTCATTAGCTTTTAGTGGCATGATTTTGCATCTGCAGTTATAGGTAAACAGACCTAAATTTTTAGTTGTTTTCTCATTTCATCTACAGTCCACAAGATCTTTTAATAGAATCTGAATCATATTTACTGAAAGGACTAAAAATAAGTAAGTTCATAAAAATAACATCACCCAAACAATTTGAAATTCAAACGATGGAATAATTATCTGATAATTACTGAATTAGTTTCAAAACAAAACGACTGACAGGATTTTTTTTGCAAATTCCTGTGTGATCAGTGATAATCGTGAAGCAGCTAACTTTGATTGATTGATTGATTTGCCAGCGTAAGGTGGGCATTGCTGCCAATTCCGGTGCAGGGAGATTTGTTCCACCACGCAGCCCGATCGCCCACCGATCATCCCACCGTGTGCCAGAACAAACCCCCAGTGCTTTTATATACCGCCGGACCAGCTGCATACGTTGGATTGGACATTGGACATGCTTGTTGTCAGCAGCGAGAGCCGCATGACGCATGGGGTAGGAGTATAGGATGGAGCGTGTAGGTGTTTGTGAGATGTTTCTTCTTGTTTTCCTTCTGTCTTCATCGGATGGAAAGTGTAGGCGTTTGTGAGATGCTTCTTTTAGGTTTTCGTGCTTCTTTTCACTTTCAGGTTTTTGTGATATGCTTCTTCTTAGTTTCTGTCTGTGATCATCTTCTCTCCTATTCTACTTCTGAGTTTTCTGTTTCTTCTGTTTCTGAGTCTGGCAGTGTGTATATCCTTGATATTTCTTTATTGTATTCCATTTTTTGTTGTGCCAGCTTTTCCCAGTGTGTATAATCCTTTCCTAGCTTATTCATAATCCTCTCGATTGTTGTTATCCATGTGTAGCATGGCCTCCCTATTTTCAGTTTGTTGCTGTTCATTCGCAGCGCTTTCTTTAGTAGGTGTGTCGAGTCCCGTCTTTGGACGTGTCCCCAGTATTTCATTGCGTATGATTCTATTCTTTTGATTATTGTTCTTCCCTCTAGTAATGTCGACGTTTTCTGTCGTTTTTGTGGTTTTCCTGTTTTTGCTAGCAGTTGGATAATGTCCCTTTCAGCTCTTCTCAGGCTTCTTCTGTTGGCCTTTGTCGTTGCTGCGTTTTTGACTCCATATATCATCGTAGGCATTATGATGGTCGTGTATATCTTTTTGGTTAGGCACCATGGTGGTTTGTTGTCCTCAATGAAGGGTAGTAGAGCTCTTGTGACTCTGTAGGCTGTTTTGATTCTTTCCCTTACTGTTTCCCTCCTTTTTAGTTGATTCGTTAGGTATGTTCCTAGGTATTTCATTCTATTCGTGGTTCTCAGGGTGTAGTCTCCTATTTTGTATTCTTCCCCACTTGTTGGACTTGTTTTTGTCAATGGGTCTCGGACCATTATAAGGCTCTTCTTGAAGTTTATTTTCATTCCAGAGGAATCCAGATGTGGTGTCATGTTTCTTAGAAATTTAACGATGTCTTGTTCTTCCTCGGTGATGATGAGTATATCGTCGGCGTATGCAAGTACGATGGGGGGCTTTATCGTTCCATCGTTTCCATTGAAATTCTGATTCTCCTTTATTGTGCTTTCTATCACTTGGTCCAGGACTGTGGTGAATAGTCGGGGGGATAGGGGACATCCTTGTTTGACTCCTATATTCTTCATTTTTGATTCGGTCGTCTGTCCAAACCATTGTATTGCAGTGTTTTCGTGTAGGCATGCTTTTATTATTCTGTTTATTAAGTAGTGCGGTACTCCCCTGTTGAGCAAAGTGTTGACTATAGCCTCATGCCTTATGGTATCAAATGCCTTTTGGAGGTCAATTGAGACTATATATAGTTTTGTTCCTTCTTTCCACTTTTCTTCCAGGATCCGTCTGGTGGTGTACATATGGTCGTCTGTTGATCTACCCTTGATAAATGCTGTTTGATAATCTGGTAGTTCGCCGATGTATTTTTCCATTTCTCTGAGGAGGAATTGTGCGTAGTATTTGTACCCTACACTGCAGAGTGTTATTCTTCTGTAATCGTCCACATTTTGTGGTGATTTGATTTTAGGGAGCGGTATCTGTATGGTTGTGTTCCACTCCTCAGGCAGGGGTGTGGTTTCCGTCCATGCGTTGGTGATGATTTCTAGGGTTAGCTGTTTTATGTTGTCCGGTCCATAGTATACTAGTTCGTTATTTATTTTATCTATTCCCGGGGCCGTGTTTCTTTTAGCTCTGGCCATTATTTCTAGTAGTTCGTCTTTTGACGGTGGCTTAAAAATCAAACATATATGAAAGGTCTTCACATAATAAGCTTCATTTTTTAGTATGGCGATATATGTCTAAGATACCGGAGAAGTGTTTACGTATCCTGCATTTATTTTTTGTTACTTGTATTTAAGGCCTAAGAAGGTTGTAAAAAGGACTTCTATTTATTTAAAATAATATATGAAGCTTCCAAACGAATGGTTATTAGGTTGAAACCTAGGTATTTAAAAAAAACAATCTAAGTACAAGCATGTTATCGAAAGTCCGCATAGAAAGCTATGGTCAAGAAGTCACAATTAACTGATGATACCAAAAATATGATGTAGGTAAGCATTAAATAAATAATAACTGTCTGTGTTGAGCTAATACACAAAGAAGTTCGAACCAGGAAGGAGGTGTTTGAAAACAAAACATCTGACTGTCTCTTTTGCTTACATGGCACTTTATTTATAGAGCAAGATCCCATAGCCGCCAGACCTACGTCATTTTAGCAATGCTAATATTTTGGCAATAAATAGTGTGATATGCAGTTAAGAATGTATGCATATTTGCTAGCTTGAAAGCCGAGCCCTTTTACAGATAACAGGTACAAAAGGTACAAAAAAACCTTACTAACCTACGTTAAAGTATGATAGCTGGTTTTCATATATATTTGACAGAATACTGTTAAAAACCAACATTCATTATTGCCAGACACATTTCGTAGGCCCGAACTTTCGCCAGACGCTTTAAAGCTCGAAAAAAACCCAACCTAACCTAACTGTGGAATCATATCTACTACCAACTATATAAATAACGAAACAAAAAAGAAAGTATTATATTAGGTTAATAATACCATTATCATTATTCCTAAATAAATTGTTTCTTTTTAAATACCTATTGTTCATTAACCTAAAAACTTCATTTGGAACCTTCATGTGTTATTTTAAATAGAAGTCCTTTTTATGATTTTATATGGAGATCTTTCGTCACAGAATAATAAAACAATCAGAAGGGAAACTCTGAGCATTGCCCATATACAATTTACCTACAGAATCGGCCATCTTGTTGCGGTTAAAATCAGGGGCGTATTCTGTACTGTTGTAGTCAGGTCCGCACTTAGGAATTTGTAATTTAATTTTGTAGAATGCGCTTTTCAGCTTTTCTCAAGAAACCCTATAAAATAATTGCCTCTGAATTTTCCAAAAGTTCCCTTTGTATGTTAGTGCTGAACTTCTCATTTTACCGTACTAATTTTGTAGAAAACGGCGGATCACAGTAACGCCATGTTAAAAACAAATTTTGACAACTTTACACAGCGTTTAAATAATCATAACTATTATGATACAAAGGGCGTGAATGACTTGCAATATGAACTTTATAAGAACAGTCCATTTTATTAAAATGCATTATTTTACAGTAAATATATAAATTGTCATATATGTCAAATAATGCCATTTCAATTCAACAATTCTTTAATATAATTTCAAAGCATATGCATATGTAATTAAAAATTGTTTCTATTCTGTAGAGGAATTTTTAAATGCCTAACCATATTACAATATTTTTCTACAAAATATATATGCTGTGTAATAATTACACGTATATTTTGTTTTATTAATAAATCTGTATATTTTAATGCCAATGATTAATTAAATAGTAGTAAATATTCAACGTAAAATTGTTTCTAAAATACAATACAATAACGAATATACCCTCTACTGAAATTAGGTCATATGAGAGGTGTGTATAAATTGTTTCATTATGCGTGTAAAGGAATATATGTATTGACTATGTTATATTATAATTTTAGTGCAAAACATTACTGACACGATTGATTAGGCACACAAAAATGTGAAGATGTACAAGATCGATGCAGAAACATTATAGTATACCTACGCCTGTGTATCCACGTTCGAACGAATTATAAGTGGATTAGACGATCTGTCAATATTGCTTTAAAATATTATTGAGTTATTTTAAATGAGAATATTATACAAAACAAAGGCAGTTAGGCATTGATCAACGTAAATAAATAGCAAAACAAACGAAATAAATAAATAACATCTGTCAACTTATGACCAATAGGTTATACGTAATGTTGCCAGATAAGTTTTTGAAATTACTATAAGGTACAATTAATTTTAGTACAAAATTTTTTTCATGTAACCAACCATCTCATTTCTCAAGAAATTGAATTTGAAGACAGTTGATTACTGCAAAATGTACCACATGAATATTAATGCTTTTGTGACAAAACTATACAATTATTTATTCCTAGTTCATCAGAATTTATTGTACATCTGGCAACTCTGTATAGAGCACATGATTATCAGTTGTTTTACCCCAGGAACATGGCGGATTGGATGCGCGCCTAGAAATGCGCGAAACTTCCCCTTCCCTGAAAGATTCCATTCTGATTGTTTTATTATTCTGTGCTTTCGTATTTTATATGTTAAGTACATAAATCTGGCCAATTTGACCTACATTTTTCCTGCACAGTATTTTATTTCCTCAAAAAATGTATCATTTTCCAAAATTATTTTTCAAAAGTGGGACTTTTATTTGAAGTACTGGAGAAGGTAGTATTGGTATCCAGCCTATTATGATAGTGTAATTATCTAATGGAAATGCCGTTCTTAACTTTTTTTTAATATTCACCTTACTTCTAATGCAATCAAATAAACGCTATCAAATCTCAATAAATTTGTCGTTGCAGAAAATATATAGAAATTACATTTTTTTTAAATTTGATTTTTGAAGTTATATTAGAATCAAGTAGATAGTAATAATAAGACTCAAGATAGATAAAAAGTTGTGTGAAATTTCTATATTTTCGAAATCCAGAGAAATGCCAGAAATTCCCTAATATTCTAATCAGTGTGTGCATCTGAACACACAAACTTTTAAAGATAATTAAAGAATAGAGATCAAAAGAGTTATTTGTCATTGTGTCATATTCCATTATAACTAATAATGAATACAAAACACTGTGCTTGTGAATGTAGTCCAGAAACTACTAAGCTGCACTCGCTGATAGAAAAAATACAAAGTTTAATGAAAGAAAAATTATATTCATTATTTATTAATTAAAGAACTGAAGAAGCTAGTGAGAATGAATAAACAATGTGGTCCTAAATGGTAGAAAAAACTGCCTCACTTATAATTTTGTTGAGAACAAATGTATTCTTCCCCATGATCATATGATAGAATCCATAGTTTTGATACTGTGTCATATAAATTGCAATTCAAAATAGACGTTTGCATTTATTTCCTTTTGTTTGTATTTTAGTGCTTTGACATTTTTTATAGATATATTAAATTGGGAAAATTTATGTATTATATAATTACTTTAAATAGTAGAGTAGAGTATTCATATAATTTGTTTCATCTTCATTGTTTATATAATAACAACATTTAAAAAATTGCGAAAGTGCTCTTTCTGCAATTTGGTTTGTGATAATTTTGGAATTATCACCACGAATCTGCCTAAACTAGTTTTAAAGACAGAGAAATTCTCCATTTAAAAAAATCTGTTGACATAAGTTATTATGCTGTTTTTTTAAATTGCGTGTGAAGTTCAGATTCTTCCGGACAATCATTGGACAAAAACAAGAATACATTTTCTCTTAAAGGTGGTATTAAAGTCTTACACATTACAACATCGAAAATTTTCACTTAAATCTGCAATTATATTTGAGATGGAATAAAAATATATCTCAAATAAATCGTATCTTGTTATGGCAAAGCTTGCTGCTCAGGATATAGATTTTTGGATATTATTTTTCGACCAAAATTCTTAACTCTCAACACACCAACATCGGAAGTTCTAACTTTTATAATATTTGAAATTGTAAACTATTTTTAATTAAGAGGAAAAAACTAAAAAGCAGGTTTTTATGATATTAACAAATTAACATACTTTTTGTTGTTCCAGGAGGAGGCATATACCTTGTTCATGGCAAACAACAATTGGTACATCTTCCTGAGGTTGCATGCCATTCTATGTGAGCGTCTAGCCAAAATTTACGAGCGTGCCTGTGCCATGGCTGCCGAGGAAACAAAGTCTCGCTCGAATAGGAAAGAGAGCACAGCGATTGCGTTGCGGTTAAAGCCAAAATCCCAAATCGAGATAGAGGATTATTATCCTGCTTTTTTGGATATGGTTAAGAATCTTCTTGACGGCAACATGGAGGCGAATACGTACGAGGACACCTTACGTGAAATGTTCGGTATTCACGCCTATATCGCTTTCACTCTTGATAAAGTAGTGTCGTATGCCGTTCGTCAACTGCAGCATTGTGTGACCGAAAGGACTGCGATCGCTTGCTCGGAGTTGTTTCTGAAGGAGCAAAAACGAGGGGCGGCCGGTGGACCTTGTACGACCGCTTACAAAAGGGTTCATCTCGAACTGAGTTATCAACGTGCCAGCGAGAAGGCAGTTCAGGAAGAAAACTGCTTTAAGATTTACATTTACAAGAGGGACTGTAAGATGACTGTAGAACTTTTAGATACGGAACCGGAAGACAGCAAGAAAGTAGAAGAGGCTAAGAAATGGAGCAGCTATAAAGAGTGTTATGCGGACTGTAGTAACACCGAGAATAAACCGAGGTCGCCTGTTTATTTGGACCGAAATTTGAGATTGTACAAAAAAAGGGTCGCCGCCAACTCGAATAAGAATAAAAGGGTAGTGAGGAATCATCAACTGGACGAGGACGACGATGAAAAAAACAAACGGTTACAGGACGACAGGGATGCCAATAAGAGCAACGGCAGGAATGATGGTGATTTTAATATTTTGGAAGCGATTGAGAGGAAGTTGAATGAAAGGGCTGCTCCCGAGAGAAATCAAACTGAACATCCAGGTTATGATGTGAACGATGAGACACAGTGTAAATTTAATACACAAGACTCTAAAATTATGTTTACTGTTACTAAAGACAGCTACCTGTACAACATAAGTGCCTTCCATAGAGCTAGAAAGGTGAGTGTTTAATTTATTTTTATATTTTTTCATTAACTTTTGATGTCCTATCGGTCAATACCTTTTCATTTATAATAAGAGTGACATGTATAAATTAAACTGAATAGTACTGTTAATATCTATTGGAATAAATATGAGGATTGGGATACTCGTGCTACATGAGTTGAGTAATTAATAAATAGTATTGTCTTATACATATTTTCTTGTCATTGTAATGGGTCTTTCCTGTATAATAAATAAACATCTTGATTTAAAAATGCAACAACGTAAACGTTTGATGGTATTTCGCTCAGAATTCTTTCTGATAAAACCGATTGACGTGAAATTTGGACAATAAGTAGAGAATGGCTCAAGGAACAAAAGTTATATAGTGCCGATGTGCGGTTTTACCCTCGGGGGCGGATGCCACCTCTTCTCGAGGGTGGAAATTATTACACTCAAAATAACCACAGAAATCGATAGGGCGACGAATTCTAGGTAAAAAATATTCTATGAAGTATTTTCTATAAATCAATATTTTTAGAGTTATTCACGATTGAAAATGTTGATTTTTCATCTAAGAAATGCATGTTTTAGAGCGATTTTTCATAAATAACTTATAAGGTAACAAATCGATTGTTTTCTTTTTATTTCTGTAGATCCAATGTGAATCGAGTTATGAATCGTTGAAGGTGACTGTTTGTTCGCTGAAAACTGAATTCGAACGTTTCAACGTTAAATAATGGAAAAGCGACGAATTTTTTTCAGATTTTTTTTAAAGTGCTTAAAAAGACCTTTAAAATCAGCATTAATAAAAGTCGTTAGCATAAAAATTTAATGAAAATAAAATGGTTGTCTCATTTTTTCTGAGAAAAAAATCCACAATGAAACCAATGGCTGAACTTCCTTAATTTTTATTTTTAGGATATCTAGTCGCTCCAAAAAGCATTTTGCAGGGAATTTCAAGGGCTACAAAGCCCTCCTTGAACCCTTCGTTTTTGAGATTTTTGAATTTGAAGGGTCGGAGAAGGTGGTCTCGTACTCAAATGCAAACTTAAAATGGTGCTATCTCAATTAATTTTCATCCTAGAGAAATGAACAGAAAACCAAAATTTTTTGCAAAAAAAAAATTAAATTTTTTGAAAAATTTCAAAAATAATTTCAAAATTTGAATCTAATTTTTTTTTAATCTAAGCATTCTAAACCGTTCAAACTTCTAGAACTTATTGCTAGTATCTAAATAAAGAAAATCGTGAATGGATTACGTTCAATTTCAATTCTTGCTGTTAAGCCGTTGGTTTCGTTACTGATTTTTTCTCCGAGAAAACTATTTTTAACATCAGTCGTGTTTGATGTGAATAAGCGAACCATGAATAATAAGATGCAGAAATGTGTTAAAATAAGAAAGTAATTAAAGTTGCCTCTTGGACTAATATTGTTTTTTTTTTTCTTAATCATTGTAACATATTCAATGGGGAATGTTCTAAGAAAATTGCCAAGCCCCTGTAATGAGGCCTGGTGAAACTATAAACATTTTGAGATAATAATCGTGTTTCAAAGAGCTCTCATTTCTTCATAGCTTAGGCATTTCTTTCTATAAGTATATGGGGTGTTTTAAAAATGGGATAATAGCTCATGTTTCGATTCTTTAGACAAAAATAAAGAATAATGTTCCCTGAATGTGAATCCAAAACAAGCTAAGAATGAAGTTATGTTCAAATGTTGAATCAGCTACATATAACTGAAAATTATGGAATGGCCTGAAAATAACTACAATTGGTGCCATATTTAAATCTGTGCTTAATAACGGGACCCATATTTTTATTTACTTTGAAAACTATACAGGGTGTTAAGAGTATGATGGTCATTGTTTTAACAGGCGATATATTAAAGGTAACATAAGTCTCAATATATTTTTTGCCACCTTGTACCAAATACCAAATAATGAAATGAAAACAAATAGCGTAACTGCAAACATCATGCTACAAGCTTGATGATAGAAACTGCTTATGTGTGGACAGCTGATGATCAGAATGATCATGTGTCACATAAATACGATACTCGTAGTCAGAAGAAATATATGTAAAAATTTATGTGCCAGTAGTAAGTTTTTAATCCAATAAGTAGAAACAAAAAAGACGCCTTTGCTTTACAAAATGTGGGGCAGAGACCGCTTTGAAAAATATTGTTTAGGTTTAGACCATGATGAAAAATGCAAGTTTTCGACCTTGGGAGGGGAGTGGCGCCAGCCGCCATCTTGGATGAAAGATGAAAAAAATTGTTTTTGTGAAAGTAACTCCCCAACAGTTGATCTAACAACAAAAACACATTCTTTATGTCTACCTTTCTTTTTGTAAGTCTAATATGTAACGAGATACAGTGGCAGAGAAATACAAATACAAATTCAAATATCTTTATTTTCAATAGACCTGTGAATACAAGTATAGAATAGTGTCACCTAAAAATAAGACAAAACAACAAGAACCGTAGGATTAAATTAATTTAACATAGAATACTTTGGTAGGTATATAAAATAATACATGAAAATTAGTCATTGACACAGAAATTACATAGACGTGGACACTTTGTTAAATATTAAAAATTGAGCATTAATTATAATGCAGTATTAAGTATAAATAAGAGTAGGTGAGCCCGTGACCAAAATTTCGTGTAATCACGGCATAGCTAAATTCATGAATTTTTTTTTTTCTTTTTTCTTTTTTTTTTTTTCGTTATTTAGTTATGATCGTTTGAAAATTCCATGTTTTCCAACTTTTTAAGTGAAATTTCAACATTTTCTGAGTTGTCTAAATAGACCATTTTCTTTCACTCTTACTGAGCCGAATTTCCAATTTTACTGGTACAATTTGATATCAAGTCTTCCACTTTCCATAGAGACGTCGCACACCCTTATACTCGGCACATTTATTTAATTATGAATTTTTGAAGAATCCATGTTTTTCAAGTTTTACGAAAAACTTCATTTTTCTTTCATTCGTGTCGAGCCAAATTTCCGATTCCACCATTGCGATTTGGTATTGAAATAAATTGCCAGCCTTCCTCTTTTCATGGAGACCTAAAATGACCTTCCCTTCCACATACTTACTTAGTTATGGACGCTTGAAAAATACATGTTTTCAAATTACCGGCCAAGTAAGGCACGGTCCTGAAAACCCTCACATATACACCATATACAGGAAGTGAAAAAATTACCGAAAATTGCATAAAATAGTTTCCTTATTTGTCTTCCGATTCTGCTGACAATCGGTATGCGCGGATTTTATACATTGCTGGTTACGAATATGACATCAGAATGGAGAGATTCAAAATGGTGGATGATTTTTATCATTTATGGTCCAATTCCGCTGAAAATCGCTATCAAGTTATGAATATGAAATCAAAATTGGGAAATTCAAAATGGAGGCACTATTATCCGGTTCTCTGGCACCAAAAATATGTAATTATGTGGGAAACTGATGTACCGTGATAATATTTTTCAAGTGTTGGAAAATTGCAAGTTTTCCCCCACTAGAGACGTGGGCAGGGCGGGAAATGTCAGTTATTATTTTTCCTACATTGTCAAACATTACCTTTAGTAGATGAATAAGGAAACTAACATGCCGCGATAAAAAAAGGGATCATTTATGTTTACATGTTCAATAAACAAATTCACCCCTTTAGCAACGTCAGACATGTCAGTAATAATGGTAGTAATAATCGAAATCTTTATGCCGCGATGATGCTAAAATCCTGGTCGAAGGCTCTTCCCTACTCTATAAGTTTTTCCAAAAAATCGCCAAACTACTGGCTATTCATTACATAATTTTGTAAATTCAAAGTAAGCGCATGTCTACACCACCATGGCCTAGAGTGTGGCACATATTCCTCTATGTTTGCGGTTATGTTTTTTCCTCTTTGACTTCACTATTCACAAACGAAAACTTCAAAAAAATCAGTCCAGTAATTTTCAAGTAACAAAGTCTGACATGTGAACACACAGATAGGTCAGAACGAAAACACCGTTCTTTTTGTCAGGAGTTGTACATATAAAAGTTTTAGTAAACCTTGTATTTAACAACAAAATTTTGATGCAAAATTGTAAGGTAAGTATTTCAGTAACATATCGATACATAATAATTTTAATCGAAAAGAAACCGATTTTATGACCTGGTGCCCATACTTTTCTAAAATCAGGACAAAGTACTTTGATTCATACCTAATATGTTTTCCCTTGCATGATTCAAATGTCTCTTTAAATAATATTGCAACATAATGGAAATCATTTGAAGCCAGTTTTGATGATGAAATTGCAAACTATTACAAATATGTAAATATACAAAAAATAAATTACAATAAAGATATATCAGTGTTTGAAAAAAAAAACACCAAATCACACGTCCAGAAAAGAAATAAGAATGATTAAAGTCGAACAATAATTGTCACTAAATATAACCTTAACTCATTATACCATTAATAACTTCAGAGCTCACAACTCTTAATTAAAAGACATCCCAAAAGGTCTTATTAATATTCAAGCTTTTCAGCGTTTTAATTGCTCCCAATTTAACTGCAAGCGATATACATTTACGAAAAGTATTATTTTATTAAGTACATTGACTGACACTGTCGAGTGGTGGGCAGTATGCCAAATGTAAATCTAAAGAAAAATCTATTCTTTCAAATGCAAGGCCAGCCAACTTTTTGTTTATTGATCGAGATTCCCGTTTTTGATTTTTCTCAAATGTATATAAAAAATGGACAGGAGACGTGAAACTACTAAATTTCTAAAGGTAATTTGAAAGATAAGCATATTTTGAATAATATGGATTGAATAAAAATGCAATGAGGAGTATAACACAAGAATAAACTCTTGAATAATTGATTTAAGTAGTAGGCTTAAAATTTAAAAACTTCCAACGGTGTATTCTTGGTGTTTCGATACAATGATCAAGTATCGTAAGTATCAAAGTTGGGACAAGTTATGAGAGAACATTCTGCAGCCCCTCCTGGTGGTTCGAAACGAGGGTCAATATCTAAGAAAATGCAGTAAATGATTATTATCTAACTTTTACAGAAAAGCGCATCAAAAGTAGTGCATTCGTTTTAAAGTTTGGAAGGAACAGACACGGCAAAAAATAAAACGAAATAATTTTTTTTGAAGATTGTAATTTTGCATTGGTTAAAAAAATTATTTAAAAAAATTCAGAATAAAATAAACGTTTTCAAAAATATAAATAAATTTCGTATTTACCTTGTTTATCGACGCTTCTTTTCACCTATTAAAATATTTATTATTGAATGATAGAAATATGTAATTCATTATTATTTTTTATTTAATTTTTTTCAGTTCGGTTCAGTGACAACTTATCAAGGAAGAATTTAAAAATATGTTCAAGGCAATGGTTTTAAAAATCATATTTTTTTATGTAGCAAGGATTTAACAATTGACTTTTTTAACAACTATAGCAATTGAATTTAATACGCATAAAACATTTGAGATAAAAAAATTGGTTATCTGTTAGGTATGTTTATGTAAGATAAAAAATAATGTAATTGTTTGGATAATATATAATTTGGTTAAACAATTTTTTCCCGAATTATCATTCGGCTGTTAATATTTTTGCTTTAGTCAATTTTATACGATTTTTTTATATATTATTTTGTTTATTTATATTTACATAAAATTTCTGGTCTACTAATAACAACTGAACATAAAACCTTATACTCTTCTTGGAGTTTTTATACAGGGTGGCTAGTGTATAGGTGCACAAATATTTTGTAATATGTAACCCGAAAGAGACAAAACATAAAAAACTTTGGCTTCAACAGATTTTGTTTAAATTAAATATGACATTTTCAAGCCAGATAGTACTTACTGTGATATTAAACAAACATTGTTTTAGTCAAAGATGATCATGGAATTAAAAACTGCACTCGGCCATTTTCGCGAAACACCTGCACAAATAGTAACACATAAAAATCCTTTAGTATAGACTAATGGCAGAATGTGTACTACGCGCTGCGTTGCGGAATTTTTCTGCATAATTGTGTTCTATGCGTCGACTTATTTTTTTGTTTCCTTTAATAAAAAACAGATTGTTTCTTTTTGGTCAATGCAATTTTCGTAAGTATTATATTTATCTATTGTGTTGAAGTCGTTGAAATTATTATATTTATAGGTTATTGTTCACAGTTCGTTTACTAAGACGTTAACATTTTTTAATACAGTGACACGGATTTGATCAATTGTCGCCGAAAGAAGAGGCTAATATTATTCAAATTTTACAATTATTAAGCGTTAGTCAAGTAGAAATAATTACCAAGTAATTTTGGAATGAAAAATATCTGGCGAAAAGTTGAAAATAAATTTTAAAATGTTTTCCATAATTATAGCCGAAAAATAGCGGCAAAATGATACAATTTTAAAAGTTAATCGCGTAAAAATAAGGAAAAGAAAATAAAAATTATCTGCCAAAAAAGTGTACTTCGATAACGGTACTCGAAGCCAGAAAATTGCTTATCGCAATCGGCTAGAGCGGATCTCAGTTGTAAATTAACTATGGCAGAAAAGGTCAAATCTCAACATTTTCAAACAATGTCTAAATAAATACATCGAGTTGAAGGCCGTATGATGTCTCAATGGAAAGAGGAAGATTGGCATTTTATCAGCGCCGTAAATTGCGCCGGCGAAATTGGAAATTCGGCTCATCGCAAGCGAATCAAAAACATCTTTTTTTTAATATTCGTGAAATGTACTGCACGTAAGTTATTTACTAGGTCGTCATTGACAATATCAACGTTGGAGTCAGAATCCATCTCACAATTTTAAATAGCACAACACATATAAAACAACTGATAAAGTGTCAAAATTATGAAAATATAAAAAACTGAGGTTATGAAACTACTGTTAATTTTAAACGTACCTTAATTTTGGTTGTTTAAATTAAACTTGGTTTAAGCCAATTTAATCCAATATTAACAAGTGGAACAAACTGAATTTTATATTTAACGAAGAGTTTAATGTTACAATGTTACTAAAGATATGACCATTTTATAATTTAGATAATCTGAACTTGTTTAGGAGGTTTAGGCTACTGAAGATCACTGTCGTGCATTTGAATTTACTCTCATTGAGGATGAGGGAGTTTGTTTATTTTCTAATAATGGTGATAATACCAGCAGCCAAATATCTGGCATATTTGTATCAGCTCCTAACTATTTATATTTTGTGGCTGTGTTTATCAGTACAATTTTTTACTTAGTGAGAAATTAGCGGATATTGCTCTTTTCTATTATTATGAGATTTCGTGAAGTAATTGAATAAAAAACAATGTATTGTAATTTCTTCTTGGTTTTTTTTTATCATTATATATTTTATTTGCTAGCTATATTATCTTTTACTTTTGAGGCCTTCATGCACAACACGACACGACTATGCCCATATGTACGATGCGGATCTGCTTGCTCTTTTAGTATTATTATGGTTTTTCATATTTATAAAAAATCTTGTATAAAAAAAAGGTAAATAGCAGTAAATACACACAGAAACAGAGTTGTCTCTGAACAGAACAAATATTTGACATTAGTATAACCTTGCCTTTTTGTTATATTAAATCCTCAATAATCAATAACTCGAAATAAAGCATAAGACCTCAGGGGGCAGATTGCCATTGATAGCTTGACTTAATATTGGTTATCACTTACCTTGGCAAATACTTAATAACAGGAAATATCCAAAAAATAAATACACAGCTCTATAAGGCACAACAAGAACGATAGTTGGACGCCACCTTATTTTGAGGTTACTAGAAATCAAATAATACACAATTTCTGCTCACTTTATAAGTTGGCCCAGCAAAATAAGGAAACACCGAGCTATCCCAGTTTAAATGAGTGCTAGCTTAATGAAATTAAACAACTACTAAAACAAATAATCTATTAACATTCGGAGTTATAAAAAACAAACAAAATACTCTTTTAACTTACTCACTATAGTTACTCGGGACTGTACAATAGCTTTTTAACATGGATTAACCTGTTAAACTAATTACATCAATTGACATGGCACGCTAAATTTTAAAATTCAAAAGGTATCACAACCGAATACCCAAATTGGGGAGACATACAAAAAGCTTTCGGCGCGTACCGGATTTTCTATTGTTTCTGAACAACTTTAAATGTTGCTAGCGAGCACACACTAATTAAGCCACTATGTATGCCTATTGGGGCATCGAAATTGTCAACAAATCTAGTCACTGTGGCCAATGTCTACAACTAACATGAAAGCGGTCAAATTGTTTACCGATCTCACTCAGGAAGGAAAAATCCATCACGAAACTAGTTCTTTAACAACACTAAAATTATTGTTCTCCTCGCGCATAGCCTTGAATTGCCACAACTAGTACATAAAATAAAAAAACTTACAGGTTCTTTCCTGGACAACTGTACGTCGATGGACATATGGCACTCAACCTATAAATGTACAAACCACAGACTAGATAGGCACTTAAAATCACAAATTATCATGGATGACATCAAAGCAACTAATTCAGATTAATCGCGCAATATGCTGCTATTTAATACAGATCCCTTCTGTCAGTTAATTGACTATTAAATATTTGCACTTGATGATTTACCATTACTCTGATGCACTATTTACATAAAACGTAGTGGCAATACTCAAAAAGAATAATCGTCGCCATGAAAAGACTTTAAATATTCTTGCTTAAACAACTTGATTACCACTTAATTATACCGGAGAGGTCAAATTCACCATTCTCCCGTGGTATATCTCGGCACCTCAGCCGATCCTCGACTGACTTAAAAACAACGAAAATTTACCTGCACGAAGTAAACAACACCCCCTGTCTCCGCGTGCAGCGAGTGAAAGGTCAAACGATCTTTTACCTGCTAGAATTTACCGTTTTTACGAACGTACAAAAACAATTTTATAAATGCACCAATTTTATACATGCTTTTAATTAATTTAAGGTACTGAGTGTTCCTTCAAAACGTGACCGTTACATTAATCAGGAGAAGTAGGGTTATAATTTTATAAAGAGAAGTTTGCAGAACACCAAATTTCCCTAAATACACACGTTAACTACCAACTTAAGTAAACCGGAAACGTTAGAGTATGGTGTAATAAGACGAGAGGTAAAAATTAAACCTTATCCATCGCTTAAAATAAGAATGGTGCAAGTGGCTGATAATCATTGCAGAAGGTGACATAAGCTAAGACAATAGTTTTTATTTCCATGACCATATTTGACTAAGATAATTTTTGATATCACAGTAGAAGAATTTATGTTTCTAGCATTAGAGGTACCGTACCAAGTATAGGAAGTTATGTGTTTCAGGTTAGTTCACCCGTACAGAACTGCCAGGCTCATATTGACCAATCACTTGATCGTTGACCTATCCCTAGATCCGCCAATAATAGGGTAGGAAACAAAATATTTTCTATTAATTAAGGAACGGTTTTTTCATCTTTTAAATATATTTTTATGGGAATAACTGACAAATAAAGAAACCGTTCCTAAAATTTCTTACATTTTCTGCTAAAATGCTTCCATTTGTCTGCACTTTTTAAATATTTCCCAACCTAATGTGAATTCGAATTTTTTTTGTTTATTAAAATCTCTAAAGTCACCTTTATGTTACTAATTTAAAGTCATTAGAGCTAAATGTTTGTTTATTATAATTTGAGGTAGTTTCCCACCTTGTTGAGTTCTTAATTTTTAGTAGGTACATATTCTTAGAAAGTGGAGAAAACCTCCATTTTTCAAGGGACAAGATTTCGCCTGTGAATGCATCTCAGTTCCAATGGAAATGATATACGGTCAATATATCAAGTAGATTTATCACTGGTCAAAACAGATCATTGTTTACCTTGTCGAGTACAGTAATTAATGTTCTTTTTTATTGTTAGGTTCTTCTCAATTTTTTTCTAGAGGTTTTTACATTGTATACTGTATATTCTCTAAAAAAGAGAATTTAAAAGTCTACGAAAATTCTATTTCTTTCTATTCCTTGAATATTATTCATACAAGGAAATACCTGTGGTAGAAAATCCTAGGAACAAAAGGAAAACAAAAATTATACATGATATGATTTATTTAATTTTCGATAATAGTCCCCATTTTTGGTAAATGATTAGAGAAACAATAAGATTGTTCTATTTTTTCTATTATTACGTTAACATTAATTTTATCAGAGAAACCATATGAGCTAATATAATTTTTTTAAATTGATGAAAACACCAAAAAGTTAGTCAATATTATTGTTTACCTTTTATATTTTTAGCTTTGTTGAGTGCTCTTATCTTTTACGCTGTTCTCTATCAATTTTAAAGTAAACAACTTTTTACATGGTTGGCAATGTTCTGAATATGTAATAATGAATAGATATTCATTAAAATATTATATTTTCTTTTTAATTTGTTTGACTAAGGTTCAGTGTAAAAACGGGTACTTAGAAATACTTATGTAATTGTGTTTTCAAGTAAGTGGTGTCAATAAATTTGCTTTATATCAAAGAGAATTTTAGACTACTTTTAAAATATGACAAGTGTGAACACTTGTCTCCTTGGGTTGTGTTCACAAAATATGATTGTTTTAAATAATTGCATCTGGCATATATTTTATTAATTCTACTTTGTTTAACATGGAGGTAGTATAGTAAGAAGACGAAAAGCTAATATCCTACAGTGAAAAGTAGTAGCAGTAGGCGTGGCTTATTAACATAGCAACATGGAGGATTTACCAGGTCCTGATTGAAAAAAGTGTATACACTGTTCGATTTAAAAAAGGGTATACACTGTTCGTAAATATTACTTGAAAAACTGTTAAGCACATTAATATTTATATTGCTGCTATTATTTAGAATACACGACTAAACAAAATAATGTAAAAAATTTCAAGTTTTTAAACAATGCAAAAGTATTGCACTTAAGACAAATATTTTTAGATTAATTAGTGTTCCTGCAATATTTCTTCAAAAATGTGGTTTATAGTTTCAATTGTTATTATATAATTATATCGACTTTTATTGTTTGTTTATTTGACAATAACATTATTGTTCATTTATTTTTTAAAATAATGTTTTATTAATAATTCAGTGTATTAATGTTTTTTTCTTGTTACACTTTATAAATTTCGGTCTGTGTGGAAAGTCCATATTCCAAAATTTTCAATGTAGAAATACCAGTCTAGAAATTTCTTTTCGGTATTAAATTACCCAACCAAAGAAATCTGTAGATTGTTTAAGTGGTCTCTCAGCTCTTTCAGCCTAAAATATCTTTTGTGAATTAGCCTACAATTAGTTGTTGCCAGGACTCCCAAGCCTAACCCAATAGAGTCTACACCATTTTAGCAAAGCTAATATTTTGACAATAAATAATGTGATATGTGGATAAGAATGTATGCATACTGACTTATTAGCTTCAAATCAAATCAAAAACATTAAAAATTAAGAACAATCTGTTTCACCCGAACGCCCATGTCCGGAGCCAGTCGAACATCTACAGCGATAAATGCCATAGAACTTGTAAAGCTGGACGGAGTGAGGTCAGGTAGGATTACAAAAAATTATTAACTAATACCAACTCCTTTTACAAAAAGTAAATTAAAAGGCAAGTAAAAATTAAGGCTTATCTAACTATCTAAATTTAAAATAATTTGTAAATATATAAGTAGTATAAAGGTATAAAATATTAATAAAATTGGTTTTACGGGAAAATTATTAAGCAAAAAAACCCGTTTCAGGAACTTGCTAGCTTGAAAGTGGGGTCCTTTTACAGGTAACAAATATAAAAGGTACATAATAACCTTACCAGACTACGTTAAAGTATGAGAGCTGGTTTTTATATATATATTTGACAATACTATTAAAAACCAACATTCATTATTGCCAGACACTTTCCGTGGGCCCGTTCCACCAGGCTCTTTAATGCTCGAAGAAACCCAATCTAACCCATATTGTTTTGTTCTGTTTCAAAATAACTGGAATCATATACACTACCAACTATGAAAAACGAAACAAAACAAAAAATTTATTATGTTAGGTTAGGTTGAGTTTTTTCGAGCTCTAAAGCGTCTGGTGGAAGTTAAGGCCCACGGAAAGTGTCTGGTAATAATGAATGTTGGTTTTTAACAGTATTCTGTCAAACATATATGAAAACCAGCTATCATACTTTAACATAGGCTGGTAAGGTTTTTATGTCACCTATAAAAGGGCCCCGTTTTTCAAGTTAGCAAGTATGCATACTTTCTTAACCACATATCACACTATTTATTGTCAAAATATTAGCTTTGCTAAAATGATGTAGATCTTGGGGCTCTGGGATCTTGGTCTATAAACTTTGTTTGTATAAAAATGTTTTAGCTAAAATGGAGGACTTCATGTCCTTGAGAAAGCAGGCACAATATTTATACCACTATTGTCCATCAGTCATACAAATGGATACATGCGAATTTAATTAAAAATGTCAGAACGAATAATTGAGATTCAGTTAGAGATGAAATGAGATTCAACCCGCTTAATTTTTTCGGCAGTAAACTTTTAATTTTAATTTGTACTAGTTTTAAAATGATTATAAAATGTCTTGACAATGAAAGACACATACTGTATATAGATTCGGAAAATGTTCATTTAGGTATGGCAATAGGAGCAAGCGATAGCGAAGCAACTGGGCTATTCTTGTCTATCGTATAATAATAATAATAATATTTTATTCACCATTTTGGATACATGTAGTATATAAGGCATTTAATACATCACCTGCTTTCCCCACCACATGTGAGTGGGCAGCTCTGTCTGCGGCATTTCAATTTGTTTCTGTCTTTCTTTATGTTTTAGTGCAATACCAAAATCAACACTTTCTGAATCTGTATATTATCAACTTTTAGACATTTAAAAAAAATTATGATAATGCTGTTGAATACATGTTAAAGGATTCCATTCAATTTTATATGCAATAAAGATGTATAAAAATACTTTAGGATGGGGTAAAATATGTTTATTTTTAAACACGCAATTATCAATAGATTGTGGTGTTTATTGAATTTATTTGTTTTTTTTTATGTATGCAAAAAAGTTATATCGAATTTGATTACTAGTTGAAGGTTAACTGATCCATACTTAATGTCCACTGAGACATAAATATAAAATAAAACATTTAAACTGAAAGTTATGGATGTGAAGTATTTAATTCTACTTTAAAATTAGGTGTTCTGAACAAATCCTTTCTAAAAAAACTGATCACAAAATATATAAACAAATTAAATATAATCAGTGGATTGGAAAAATTGTTTGCAATGTAATGGTAGGTTTTGTTAATTCGCTAGGTTTTTTTGTTGCACTATGAAATCAGGTGTGTACATTTGCTAGCAAGTTTTAAATAAATTTAAATATAGCTCTCTAATATGTTGTAGTTAAGAAATTTTGAATTTAAATGAAGTAATAACTTTGGGTTTGATAAGGTTTTTTGCAAAAATTTCTGTACTAATGCCAGTCAAAACTGTAAATCACATCTGAATAATACTTGTTGGCATACTCCATAGACAGGTGAAATTATATTGTGTAAATATGATGCCAATTCATTTATTAAATTTCAGTATAAACAGTAACAATACTCTCCATATTTTTTCCCTGGAAATATTTAAAACATTGAGTAGTTTATAAAATACCGATTCATTAAAAAAAATAATACCATGTGAAATGCTTCAGGAATTTTGGAAATTCCTAATTACTTATTCAGTTTTCATTTTTTATATTAGTAGTAAATTAAAAAAAAAAGCAAAACAATTCTAAATAAAAAGGGTTTTCAAAAAACATTCGCTTATATCATCTTGCGATTTTAATTTACATTCTTAACTCGGCCTAGTTTGTTTTAAAAAATGCCTCTACGTACATTTTCAGAAGGTTCTCGACATTAGATTAAAACACTATTAAACTTTTTCTGTTGATGATCAATAATGAAGAGGGTTTATTTCAAGTAAAATCAGAACTGTTTGGTAAACTTGCAGGCAGGTCAGATCTATGAATAGAAGATATTAATTTAGTGTTGTAAGGAAAAATGGTTTTTAAAATATTCCTTGATTCTTTTCTAGTGAACATTTTACGTGAAAATAATAGGACTTGTGAAACTGTCACTTTTTTTATGCGATTTTCTACTTTTGTTAATATAAAAAACAATTTATTTAAAACTCTTGATAATCTTTAACTGACAAATAAACAGGCCAAGGCAATAATAAATATAACAAACAATATGGTATTTCAAAATTCCCAGAAATTTGTGGTATCATATTTGGATACTTGATGAATAAAATTAAGGAAATGCGTTTCTATATTGAAAATCGAGACCATTTGGTTGGTCAACAATCATGTCAAGTCCTGTGATATATTCCTCTCGATCTTTTCATTTCATGAATAGGGGCATCTTACATGATGTCACAACTAACTTCAAAAATTAATATTTCTTAAGATTTGGAAGCATTGTGTCGCTATTAGCAACATAAGGTAGTTATATCGCAATTCACGTGATTTAAGAAAGTCATGAAACTTGTTGCAAATATACGTATAGTACGTATAGCAATATACGTCATCTTTTTTCTTCTTTCTTTGAAATTGCCTCTGTTTTCTTTATTTACAGTTGATAAATTAGAAGTATTAATATAACGATATAAAATGCCAAAATTGGATAATATTTGGGGTTATGTGTAAGATAGCTTACTAGCCAAATATTGCCCTGTTTGTGTTTGTGATGATTTATTATTTTGAAATTTTAAGATACCTACTTCTACTTGTTTCTGCAAAAATATTGAAATATTATTGTGTGAAATTCAGAAATTTGAAAATAAATTTATTTTATTATTCATTATTAGAAATATTCATATTAAATTAAATTAATTTTCATGAAGTTGAGTATTTATTATTTTTTATTTCAATTGTTGAAAAATGTTCTTTGGGTATTTTACAGAAAACTTTCATACGCTGATCTATATTCAATATGAAAATAAATTCCTTATTAATTATGTATTCTGTGGATCTAATTCTAATCACCCTAGTACACCAATAAAACCAATCAATACCATCATTCAATTTGTTTAGATAGGTATAAATAATAATAAACACAAAATGATATATTAAAAAAAAATTACAAATCTAATCTGTTGTTACCTTTGCCATGAGAGAACACGCCATTGCTGAAAATATCTATTCATTTTAAATGCAGCAATTTATTTTTTTACTGTCATATAAAAAATTTGCAGGCTATAGTTGCTCATTGTATTGGATCATTAAAGTGTAAACACAGCTGATGATATTACGCCGCTGTTAGTCGGTCACCGTGTCTTGAACTACAGGATAACCTTGTACTGTCTTAATCGAATAGATTTGAATTTTCCATGAATACAAAAAACAATCAAATATAAAATATAAGTCTGTCCCCCATTTGGACGTACACCTTGTGACTTAACACCCTGAATATATTATAACTAAATTCAAACTTTTCTTAACTAGTATAGTCTTTGTATCTATAATTAAATCGTTATATTTCCGTATAGTAAATTATTCTAAAAATAATTATTAGAACGACCTTGGGAGCGTGCTCAGTGAATATTCAATTTAGTAATTTTTTATTGTTTATTTGTCTAGGATCTTCGATGAATATTCAACATTATGTAAAGTAACATCGCTTTTATTTTTTTTTTACTTTTTAATGAATCGCAGTTGCACAGGAGGCAAGCTTTATCGTGGAAAAATTGAATTATAAATGTATTTAATAGTATTTGAAGATAGGCCATGGAAAGTTAATAATTTGATCAACTGTTTTGTGTAGGTTTGGCCAAAATAATTCTCACGTGCTGTTTTTCTTTTCAGTCTCATCCCCAGGTTACGAAGCAGAAAGCGACACGATTCAGGGCATGGTTGAAGCAGTGGGCCAGTGTAAATGTTAGTGATGTGCAAGTTAAGCAGTGTACGGATTGGCTGATGGGTCGGGGTGAAGGTGTTGTTCCGAATAGGACGCGGGTGCTAACGGACAATGACCTGTCGCGGACTCCCTACGTCCCTTACAATAGGTATCGTGTCGACAGGCTAAACGAAGATTCTACATGAGACAGATGTTGAACTTAAAATAAAAGTGTATGTATTGTTATATGACATGTTGTTCCTTTCAAAGGTAATTTGGTGTTATATCGGGGGTTCATTCTAGATTTTTTTGTTCCTCTCGGATCTCTTGTGTTGTTTATTTAAATATTGCATATATTGATGGCAGATGATGATTTTTAAAAAGTTTTATATGTTGTGTCGCGCACAATACTGTTTTTATGTTCTAAAATGTAATTTATTAACTTATTTCGTATTGTAAAAACCCTCGAAGTGATACTTTTTTTTATGTAATTTAAGAACCAAACTCTGTGTACTTGTTCTGTACAGATATTTTAATTACATATGTAAGTTACTTCTATAATCAAAAGTTTATGTTGTTCTGTGTTTCAGTTTAAAAATTTCAGGCAGTGCAATAAATCATTTTTAAGCTGGAACTAAGGATTGTTTTTACTCTGTTAATTGTTTGTTTTTTCCTTCACGTTCTTGTATGTTTTTATATTATTTTATAGTACAAAAACTAGGTTATGTTTTGTATTGCTTTAATTAACTCAGTTTTCACATTTAAATTATTTTTCCTGAACGTTTCCTTATTTGATGAGTAAGAGTAGCTTTATTATTTAATTTTAATTTACAAATTGATGTTGACATATACTTTTCAGCACCATTTAAACATTCACAGAGAGGGATTAGTCACTTTGCAGAAATTATATTTTATCTACTTTAAATGTTTGACGCGTACTATAGAGGACGAAAGCTAGAAAAGTCGAACTGCACAAATTCCTATGGAACACTTATCTCGTTAAAGGAATTTGTCAGTTTTATTATATTATGAAATACTCTGATATTTTGCGGTTTTTACGTAAAAGTGTAAATTTCAATGATGTAATTGCGGAATCAATTGTTTTATAGAATTTTTTTGTACAAAATATATTTAGGATATTAAGCAGCATAAGGGTTCATATTTCCTGAAAAACTTGTGTATATTTTTACATCGTTTGCGGCTAGATAATCTGACTTGAGAGAATGACATTTGATCACAATGACGTATTTTTATATTTTACTTTTACAATAAGTTTTGGAACTCTGTAAGACCGTACTATATATTGATCAAAATTGTAGTTAAAAATAATTTTTCTCAGTAAGGTAATGAAAGTATCAACATGCACCCACATTTGTTTTATTTCTCCCATAAATTGCAATGAACAGAATTAATTTGTTGCCCCACTGCTGTCACTAAGTTTAATACACAATTTTTTTGACGTCTTCAATGATTGTTTATTTTATCACAAAATGCTTTCATGGAAATTTCCTTTGAACTGGGTAATTTTACGACAGCTTTATAAATGGAACGATAATTCTTCAGTTTGAAATCTCATCTATTTTCTTCTAAATTATAAAATTGATATTTCTATAATTTTGAAATCCCTTCGGACCACCATAATCAGAGTTTAAATATAAGAGGGACGGGTGATGAAATATTCACACTTCTATATTATGATGCCTTGTATATTATTGTTACGTATTTCCACCCCAGTTTGAAAACAACCCTTAAAAATCCGTAGGTTCAAAATTTATAAGAAGGGATAAACACTAACACTTTATTTAATGGCTTACTGGAAACTTCACGATACATTTTATTAACTAAAGTACACTTTTACTAGCTAAAATAACCTTTAACAAGGTTTATTACTTGATATTTACACTTTGTATTTACTTTGTATCACCTCGGACTTCTAACCTTACTTTGCACTATAAAATTTTCCTTTTCTCGCTATGGATCTAGCCTTATATATCCAATTAAAGACATCTAAAGACAAAATTCATTCAATTCAAGTCATGATAATAATTTATTTTATAAATAGCCACAATTCCCTAAATGTTCTTGCATTTTAATATTACCCAATAATCTTTGATGAATTTTCGAGATGTTGTTTTCAAAAATTTGTCTCGCCAATATTGAAAAAATATTTTTCTCAAAAACTGGTAAAGGTATTTGTAAATATCATATCGTATAAAAGGTAATTAAGAAGTTATTTGTAAAAGTAGAGTATACAGGGTTTCTTGCCAAAATTAACAAATCCGGGGTTGTTTTTGGTTAAAACGGAAGGTAGATCCATATATCTGTGTTTTTTCTAACTACTAGAGGTAGTCTATGTGGTACACAGAATGTTAAAACAGTATAAAATAATTTTTTGATTGCTCCTTGTATATTTAATACATGTTTGCTCATAATAGATTTTTAATAATGTTGGGAAATCCAGTGTCCACTTTGTGTTCAATCTGCACTTCAATAAAATATTTCTCCATTTTGGTACAATTTAAACAAAAATGGAATAGTACTAAAATTATGTCATGTTTTCAATGTAATAAAATAGGCCCAAGTTTTGGATCATTTAGTTTTAAATCATGCAGCTGAAAATTTGATATGTACAACCTTACTTTATATATTATATTGTCCATGGTTATTTAAGTACACAATCAAAAATTCGCTACATGGATTAAAATTGCGTAATCAATAGATTTATACCTACTTCCCCCATTACCTTGGAAGAGTTGGAAATGCATTAGCATAACCTCAATATTGAAAACACGTAACGTCACTTACAAATTGCGTCTTTAATTTTAAATAACAGAAGGTGAACAAAATAACTATAATAGGTCCAAAACGAAATTTGTTTTTATCCTCGCTTGTGTTAGTTCAAACTGCATAATTTAAAGTCAAACAATATATTTGACTATTTCGAAGACTTAGAAAGGACACGTATATAAAGGTTTATGTTTTTATAACAAAAATTGTTAATTCAGCGATACGTAATACGGAATTAATTATGAAATAATTATTTTTTCGTTACATAACAAGGAATAAATTATGAAATAATCATTTCTTCGTTATCTAAACATCGAATTGTGGCTGGACAAAACTAAACAAGTGCGTATTTGCTGTTTACTTCAGTCGAAAAGAAAATAATTATGTGTTACGTAGCGAAAATAGTTTTTGTTATGTAAACAAAAATTTATGTACGTATCCCTTCTACGACTTCGTAGACTATTATCCAAATATATTTCCAACTTTTCTTTACTTCACTATTTGATGAATAGCAAATTTTCATGAACAATTTTGCATTTCAAAAGACGTCAAGGGACTTCAAATTTAATATTAAGGTGTGTGACGATTAAAAAAAAAAAAATTATAAAGTGTAAGATTGTAAGAGATACAGAAATATATTTTTTTATTTATAAACTTTTCAAATTTCTTGTTTTAATATGGAAAACAATTACACATTAAAACGTCCTAGAGCTTTGTTATCATCTTTACACATGAAGTAAGTTTAGAGTGATTTAAATATTGCAAAAACTCAGTTATAGGTTTTTCTTTTTGTGTGGTAGTGTATTAATTAATTTATCCAATATTTTATAAACTCGTGTAAAAATAATTAAAAACTGCAAATAAATATACCTTTTTTTCTAAAACTCCATTGTCCAGAAATATTAAGCCAATAAACAGGTATAACATGTCTCAAAAATAAAATTAAAATAATTTCTTAGGGTTGCCGCCTGATTTTACTTGTACGGGGGGGTGGGGGTAATAAGAGACTCGGTATGCTGGTTGAATAAAGGTGGAGTTGGAGACACTGTCAAAAAACAAATTGACTTTACCATGCCTCTGTTAATGGTGGTATGTATGATGTAAAATTTTGAGAAAAAGAATGAGAAAATTAATATAGAAACCCATCCATATTCACTGAGTATAAGTGGTGCCCAGAACATATGTTTTTATAGATAGTAGTTTTTCTTTTTACTTTTCATACGTTATTTTTCTGCTGTTTGCTAAATCCTGTAAATATGTTGTACTAAAATAGTCTATCTGTTCTGCGTATCTATTTCATATGAACTTTGTGTTAAAAATAAAAGTAGTATTTTGGTACCATCTGCTGCTCCGCGGGTTAATACCTTTGTATAATTTTTATCCATTCCAGCTATATTTTTCGATACTCTGTTGTCTCTGAGCCATTGATTTCAGTTTTGGTTCGCTAGAGAAACACGTCACAATTAAAAATATGTCCATCTGTGGGGTTGTATGTTTTCCTTAACATGTCTTTCAATATCCCTGTAAAACTTATGAACTACAAAGGAATGCTCTCCTCTAACTCTGATTCAACATGCTTTACCTTTATACATGCTTAGTTCTCTGTCTCTTTAAAAATGCTTTGAGCCGGTCTGTTTCGGGAGGACTTTATCCTGCTTCGCAATGTTCTCATATACGAGATGTAACATCTTTGATTAGACCTTTCCATCCAGTGGTTTTTTCTTGCTGGTAATGTTTACCAAATGCTGATGCAAGAACACCAAATCTTTGTACCGCATGGCAAATTGGGATACTTGTATGTACAGCCCTAATCATTTCATATTAGATGTTATAATTCACTCTAATACCTCTTAATATATTTACTTTGCATCTCGCTTACGTAACCTAACATAATGGTCATAATGGGGTCATGACTCGTTACTCTAAGAATTCCGTTTCCCGGAAAGCAAGAGACATGACAATTAAAACCAGAAAAAAAAACAACTGTCAGTAAGAACAGTGTAGTCAAATATGAAATCGTCCAACCTTAACCCTCTATCTTGAACACCATATATATGCTCATTGTTTTCGTCTTAAAAAAATTAAGCGGTTGAAAAGAAATTTGAAATTGTCTGGGTTAATGACTAAAGGGTAGAGGGGATGCATATAATTTTGTTGAGATTTTTTAAACCAAGCTCTCATTTTTTTGCGTTCTCTTATCTCCTGCTTCCCTCTTCCCTCCACTTATAATAGGTATTTTCTTGTTTTCATGTTACTTTTAAATTTTGTGTTCCAGGAGTGTTTGATGTTCAAAAATTGATATATGAATTTATACTGACAAAAAAAAGACCCCTTTGGTAACAAATTTAAATCTTCATTTCGTCATATTGATAAAAAAACTTGCAAGATGTGGTCCAAAGAAAGTAACTAGAAAAACTATTTTGAAATTCCTATGTGAATGGAAACAATTAAAATTTTTTTAATTTTTCGTCAAAGACTTTTAACATGAAAAATTTGAAGTGTATCAGATATGAATAATGTACTACCCATCTAAATGTTAATACCATACTCTTAAAAAACCTTTAAAAACCTTGTAAATATAGGTTTTTTAGAGGTGCTTTTGTATTTTATTTTTTTGGGTTAGATGCTGTATTTTATTTCAAATATAGATCATTTGATACTAGAAAATATAGTATTTATACACATGATTTTAAATTAACACGAACTGGATGCCATTTTCAGTAATTCCAAAAATATTGATATTAAAAATGTTTGTTTTTTTTTTGTGTGCGTGTTTTTATTCTTCGAATCTTGACATTTAATATCTTTAAAATCTCTTGAGATACAAGACAATAGTTCAAAAATATTGGAAGATATACATTTCGTTTTTAACCAATAATATAATATTAATAAATTTATATATCTCCATCATGGGTAACCCACACCACACTAAAGAAACAAATAAAACGTTACAAACATAAATGAATAATGATATATAAGTTTTGTATCATGTTTCTTACATTTTTTTCCATGATTCATTGACGTTTGGTTTTCCTTAAAAAACAGTAAAGATAATGCATGTTTCAATTTTTAATCAAGAAATGTGCAACTTGTAAATGTAACCATAAACTATCAAATGTTATTCTACTCATCTTCAGACTAATTTCGATAAATCTATTGTAATTTAGGGCGAATATTTAGTTTTACGGTTTCTTCAATTTTAAAGGAAATGTGGAAAGTCTGCTTGTAAGATTTGGAGCGTTCTAATATTTTCAATATTTAAGTAATTGATGTATAAAGAAACATTGTGTAATTTCCTGTTAACGTATTGTGCTTCCAACACCCGTGTATCATTTTATTTATTTAATTTTAATTCTTGGGACCTTGAACAGTCAAAATTAGTAAATAGGAAAAGTACAAAATCTATTTTTATATCGATCGCAGTTAGCATGCTTTGTAAAGATATGTCAGCATTTTTACGCCATCCATGTAAATAGTTAAGAAAAACCCTAAATGAGAAAATAACCAAAGAATCATAATAGTTTTTTACAGTATAAAACATTCCATTTTATACGAACGTTCACCTCAGATGTAATTAAGAAGTTTGGTTATTTTCACATGGAAACTCACTTTAAACATTGTAAAAATAATTGTAGAGTTAAAAGTGGGAGCAATATGTACACATAAAATTTTAAATAATGTACACTGTGCATACCGTTTATAAAAAAACAAGATTCTTATAGAAACTTTATCTTTTATTTTTCTTTGTATATCCTAGAAATAAATCAATAGTAAGTTATTTAAATCGATACTTTTAATTTGGTAAGGTTAGTATTTCTGCATGCGAGTCCGTTATGAGTACAGTATGTTCAAATTGGGCTGTTCTTGCCATATCTAACGTTATGGCTGTCCAATTATCCCCAAGAATTTCCACCATTTCCCCTCCTTGTGTTAAAACTGGTTCTATTGTGAAAGTCATGCCTGACATCATCTTGCCAGGGTAATCATTTCCTGAAACAATTTCATGCTATCAGCGAGAATTCAAGGACTGTTTTTTTTTATTGAAACGTCGACTGCCTACTCTCTGCCATATTGGTAAAATTATGACAGTAACGGCTGTCTGCAACGTTTTGTATTTAAGCTAGGAGTATCTAAGGACTTAAATTTCTAAGGAAGGTTTCACTTTCAAGCCGTTGCATCATTCAAAATTTAAGGACAGTTAGCTAAGTGTGGAGTTATCATGGCAACACTGCAATTTAAGAGTCTGTGGGAATTTTGCGTTAGACCTGAGGAGAATCATGTAATGTTTGCGTCAGTTGTCAGAAATAAGATAAAGCCAAAATATGTAAACTTTTTTGTCTAAAATAAAATTAATTTATAGTGTACCTGAAAAGGTCTGAACCCAACCTGAGGTACGTATGTAGCTTCTATTCCGAAATTTTTGTAATCTTCAATTGCCATATTTTAACTAGGTAGTGCCAAAATCTATCTATGCTTTAGAGCCCAGATATTATTTACCTAGTTATAATCATATACATATTTTAAGAGCTGGGTAGAGTTATTATCCACAGTCATTGTCCAGCATCAGTTCTTTTCGTCTTTGTAAAAAGTTTTTGAATAAGGTAGTGTGAAACCAAAGTTTTCCATATCTCATCAGCACTTAAAGTACCCACAAATTAAATCCGGAAAATGGAAAATAATTTTTGAAATAGAAAGAAAAGGTCCCGTAAGGTCTTAAAATTATACGGCATTTTTTTGGGCATCATAAATAAGTATAAAAACAATTGAAAATAAAAGACGCTTAAAGTTAAGGTTACTTAGGGTCTATAAAATCAGAGGCTTAAATTAAGGGAGGAAACTTAAGGGATTAACGCCAGGTTTGGTAGTGATGCACACGAAATCTTATTTTAAAGTAAAGCTTAGCGCTAAGCCACCCTTAATGAAAACAGTGCAGAAAGCCATTACTGTTCTCAAAAAGTTAAGGTGGCTTTTTGCCTGATCAAAATTTAACACAAAAATATAGTTCACTGTAGCTGCAGATTTAGTCGTCTATTTATAAGTTCAACATGTCTACGTTCTTCTGTAAACTAAGGTAACGATTTTGGTGGTTATTCTTTCCACAATGGTTATATTTAGATGATATGAGAAAGGAAATACTTATTTGTTTTCTATCGTTAATTTATTGTAATGTAGTCGTTACTGCAGTTTAGGCTCATTAACATACTATGTTCAAACGTTCATAAACTCTGATTGTTTGGATGTATATATGGGGGTGCCCCAAGGATCAATAATAGGCCCAATTTCATTTTCTGTGATCAATATATCTTATATAAATAAAAAAATATTTTTCAAGCAAAGCTTTTATCTAAAAAAAATGTTCTAAAAAGTAAAAAATAATTTTTAAATTCATACATTTGGATGGAAACTAAAAGCTTTGGGGGCGATCATATAACGGTATTGTACAGTACTTTGCTCAACTTATCACCTCCAAAGCTTTTAGTTTCCGAATGTATGAATTTAAAAATTATTTTTTACTTTCTAGTACATTTTTTTAATAAAAGCTTTGCTGTTTATAAATATAATTTTTTTTTTTATTTATAATTTTATTTCTTACTTTTTAGTCTACTTATTTTACTGACAGACAAAACCCTTTCATTTGATACCTATGTCAAGTGGGTTGTGAAGACGGAGGTAATCCGCCATATTGGATTTATAATGGTATTACATGGTTTATCGTATTTTACTCGTCAAATCCTTTCATTTGATTAAGGGGGTTGTGAAGAAAAAGATATCCGCTGTCCTGGTGCGTCCACCATATTGGATTTCGAATGACCTCGCATAGTTTTATTTTACTCATCAAACTTTCATTTAATATCCATATCAAGAGTGTTGTGAAGTAAAAGGTAATCCGCCATCTTGGTACGTCCACCATATTGGATTTAGAACGATATTAGATATACTATATTGCATTGTCACCGGACCTACGTACGTGTGCAACATTTCAAAGCTTTAGCTTAATTAGAACTAGTTGAAATTATGATTGCAAGATTTGACCTAAACAAACTAACACACTAACATTGCAAGTTAAATAAAGGCTTTTAAAAAAATAATTATTGCACAGCCTATGCTGATGACTTTTCTCTTGTATCATCAAAAAAATACTAAATCATTATATGTTAAATGCGTAGAAATGGTTGCCAGAATATCAAACTACTTTAATGGCATTGATTTATTTTTCAACACCGAAAAAACTAACATACCCAGGATACAAAATCGCCACAGAGAAATAGACGATTTAAATTTTGACGTCAACAAGGTAGCTATAACAAATGCACATGATAGCGTGTGTTTTCTTGGTGCTTATTTGGATGAATTTCTCAACTGGAAGTCGCATTGTCTTAAACTCATCTGTAAAATGAATTCGTTGAAATTTCCCTCTATCACTTTGCGAACGGTACTAGAAATACATCAGTTAGTACAGGATTACTTCGCCCAAGTAGATTCTAGACTTAGGTACGGAATTTGCTTTTGGGAAAATTCACTGAAGACAACTAATGTATTTATTCAGTGGCTGACTGACAATGGTGGCAACCGCCACAACGCTCCAGGTCCAAAACGCCCCCTCGATTCCAAAAAGTGCTCTTGCTCCAAAAAGTGTAAGTATTTCAAGGTTGGATGCATACAAAAATGTGCCCTTCCGCCCCTCGGTACAATTCGCCACAACCACCAAGTGTCAGTCCACCACTGTATTTATTGCACAAAAAAGAATCCAATGCATAACAAGCATACCACAGCGGGAATCATGTACAGATGTTTTGAAAAAGCTAAATATTTTAACTCTCCTGTGTTTATATGTATATGAAAAAATGTGTGTCTACATTTATAGGAATAAAAGCACCTTTACTGCCAGTGAAGATATATATAATGGGTTTGTTAGGCTTTTTTTTATTTCATAAATCGAAAGTGCAAGTATAAAATAATGGATCTGCAAAAAATCAGAATCTCATTTGCACGTTTAGTATCTTAAAAACTATTACAAATCTCCAACTCGCGAAAATGGGGCGTGACCAGGCGCTACGTCACTATACGCATAGACTCGGCGATCTCAATAGACTTGATGCTCCTTAGTTGTTATATATAAGTGTTTTCGAAGTATTGTTTGTTTTGCTTACTTGACAGTAGGAGAGTACAATTTGGTGAAATGTCAAAAAATTACAATTTTCTCTCGCTCCTGTCGGGACGAATTTTCGATTTTGACCCTGCAATTTACGATTAAGATTCATCGCCGACCTTTTCCTTTCCGTAGAGACAGAACAAACTTCCACTCGACGTATTTATTTAGTTACCAGCGTTTGAAAATTCCATGTTTTTCGACTTTTCAGGTTAAACTTGAAAGGTCCTAGGTCTTACGCCACTTGCGTATAGTGACGTCACAAATGAGCGCTCTGTTTTTGCAACTATTACTAATTTCAACTCCTTATATCTCGAGAACGGAAAAAGTTAATAATACGAAATTTTAAGTGCATAATGAGAATATCGAGTACTATATGAAAAAGTATAAATACCATATAAAAAGAATATCATGGAAGAAGTCCATTATAATATGAGTTAATGAGTTTCATGTGCCGTTTGTTAAACAAAAACTTAGTTTAGATGCTTTAAATTGTAAGGAACTTAAGATGTTTAACTGTTTGCTATGAAATATTAAGTAGTAAATACTTATTTAGCAACCTGCTATTTACAATCAATACATGCAATGACAATATAACAGAAACAACAAAACAAAAATAAAATACCAACAGATTATCACAATTTCCTGGTACAATTGAATTAATGATACTTAATAACTAATCTGAACATATCCGTTGATTTCTTGTTTAAATGTAGTTAAATTCTTTATTTCTTTTACCTCATCAGAGAGAGCATTGAACATTATTAATCCTTTAAAAAATAAATAATTTTGAGCAAAACTTTTTTGTCCAAAGTATACATAAAAATCATTTTGTTGTCTTGTGTTGTGATTATGTCTTTCGGATATATATGTATTCAGGCAACATTCCCTCTCTTATTTTAATAATAAAAATTAGTGTATTGTAACATATTCTTTGATTTGCTGACATAAACTTGTACATCCTACGTCTGATTTAAGAAATATAGGATTGAACCACAATATTGAAAATGAGGAGAAATAGTACTCTTGTATACAGTTATCTTGGCAAACAGATATATCATTACTAATTCTAGGTAAAAAAATTATTTTCTTTGCAACTTTTTTACAGATATATTGCACATGTGCTTTAAAATTTAGTTTATTATCCACTATTACACCTAAATATTTAATTTCAGCAACATGTTCTAACTTCTCTCTACTCATATCAATATTCAAAATTTGGTTTATATTACTACGAACACTAATTATTAACCCACACTTAGCTTTATTGGAATTTGATTTCACTTGTTTCACGAAGTGACAAGTTAACCGCGTCAGTTATATATTTAAATGTGCTTTATGTAATAAAAACAGTTTTTGATCTGTGTTTACATTATATTTGGACTGTGAGAGCCTAAAGAGTATAGTATAAGGTGGCTTCAGAGTGCATTAAGCATAAGGCGTATGGTGTAAGCATATGCCATAACAGAATATACCTAAATCCGTATGAGCATTCATAATGTACATAACATAAGACGTATGATGTAAGAAATGGTTTATTTTTATTTCCTTATGTGTTATGCTTAAGTCTTATGCAATCGAGTAAAAGCGTACGCTTTCAGGTACATTCGCAAAACAGTTTCGCCACAAATCTGACATTTCAGGAGAAAGTATATTAATTTTGAATATAAAAAAATTATTGGTGATAATCAATTAGGCTTTTATTGGATGAAAATAATACTAAAATAGAATAAATCAACAAAATGTGACTACTTCTGTCATGTAGATTTGCAGTGTACTGCGCATGCACCAATCTTACGTTTACCACACTGTGAATGCACTTCTCTAAAATTAAGTCATATGTCTTATGCTTACATCTTATGGCTTAATGCTAATGCACTCTGAATGTATCTTAACAGGTACGTGAAATTTTCCTTTGTGTTTTAAGTGTATTTTATGCAGTTGTGTTTTTATAAGTATTCATTATTGGCGAAACTGAGCAGCAAGAGAATATTTGGTAATTTTAATTTAGACCATCAAAATTTATCAATGTTTCACAAATACTTTTTAATTTCATTATCCAGAAATATTTTAAGTACAGCTCTGTGGGATATCACTTTACAAATGAGGTATAATTTATGGTCGATTTTTATTGCTTTTTTTTGTACACTAAGAGAATGGAGACGACTATAAGCGGCAAAGCTTTGAGGTTTTTTATGTGCCTTATATACTTAAATGGAGGCAACTATATCTACTGATATCACAAGCGAGGCTATTATGGCTTCATTGAGTTTTCAGTCTTTTAATTTCGATAGCGGTAGGGTGTCCTAGCTCTATTTAGACAAGCATTATCTGGAAAATGGTGACACATAGATAGAAATGTTGAATGCAAAAGTTATTCTGTTTAAAAACATGCATTTAGTAATTTTATTTTCAAATGTACAAGGCACCATAAAGAGGTGGCAGCTTATGCAACTTTACTTTTTCAACACCCTGTATATTTTTATATTTTTGGATCCTCCCTTTATTACCGAACAAATTTTAGTACCCATGTCAATTAACCATTGTTGAGATATTAGCAGTTAAATTTTTGGGATAACATTTTTTTTATTGACGTACGTAATACAATACAAAAAACAATAGCTATTATTATTATTATTAAAGATGCTCAAACTGCTGCGCATATTCTATTTAACACAACCCATACCTCCTTAAACGTTCTCGTGTAATAAAATTCCTTATAACGTCGGTTTATTTGGTGGTACGCATGAGTTATATCCTGTTCTTTAAATCATTAAGATTATTTAGTTTCTCAGTTTATACAACTTGCTTTAAATGGTCCCATAAGAAAAAAATCGAGAAGTGACATATCAGGTGACAGTGCAGGCCACTGAACAGATCCCTGATTACCAATCCAGTTCCCTCCAAATCTCACCATAAGTAACACGTCAACATATATCTATTATATAGATGTAAACAGTGATGGCATATTTCTGATTTGAAAATGAAAGAGTAATATAATAGTATTAATAATGAACGTAATTAACAACTGTCAGTGAAACTGCCACAGAATGACAATAATTTCTGTTCTTGTGTGTAATTAAGAACAGCCTTATTACAGTTTAAGAAAATATAACATGGCAAAACCAAGATTAAACCATTGATATATCATAAACCGTTAATGATATAGCACATAGTTAATAAAATTTGTTCGGAAATAAAAGGAGAATCAAAAAATATAAAAATATACAGGGTGTTTGTTCCATTTGAAGACGTAAAGTTGCATAAGCTGCGGCCTTTCTAAGGTGCCTTGTACATTTGAAAATAAGATGATTAAATGCATCTCCCTAAGCAGAATAACCTTTCCATTTAACAGTTCTTTCTATGTCTTACCGTTTTCCAGATAATGCTTGTCTAAATAGAGCTGGGACATCCTGTTTATATATTTTTGCACTTTATGCTGTTCTCTTTTTGTCAGTTATGTGTAATTGGAATGGCCACATCGTTTATTCATGCTTTTTTATTTTGTTTGGGGTGGAGTGTACTTTGTAATATGGCTGTGTGTGCTGGATTAAGTTATGCTTACTTTGAAGCTTCCTGGGAATGGATAATTTTAGCTACCTGGCTATGTTTACTTAGGTGATAATGCTGGGCAACCACTTGTAATATGCGCTATAGTCTCTCCTGATTGGTTAATATTACTATTAATCAATAGGATTTTGTAAGAATATTAGATTTTATAATTTGAATATATTAGCAAATATAATAATTCTCCTTAAATTTGATTCTAGATAACTTTTATGTGATGAACATTTCACTTGCTCATTATTAAGCACCAACCGTTTGTGAATGGAATTAAAATTGACATGAAAAAAAAAGTATTACTTGGGGAACTTACTAATGTGATATATATCAGGAGGCCCATGGAAATAATGCCCAATGCCGTGCCCAATAAATGCTGGAACTATTCCAAAACCTAATTTGTAGGCTGTTTCTTCTATGCAAGCCCCAATTTCTCGGAAATATATACCAGACTTACATATGCCAATAGCCTCATTCAAACAAGTCTCAGTTGCCTTTACTAATTTTTTCCCTTCGTCGTCAACATTGCCCACCAAGAAGGTTTTTGAACAATCACCATGGTAACCATTATAAAAAACCTTAAAAAGAAAAACATTGGCTATATAATATTTTCAGATATGGCAGATAAAACAGAGCTATGAAGCGATCAGCTCGCATGACTATCTTAGAGATGAGCAGTGAATAAAAAGTTACATGTAGGTATTACTTTAATTACACAGCTGTCTGTTTTTGGACACATTTTCGCAATGACTGTCCCATATCAGATGATTTGCTGGATATGTTTTGTAATTGCGATAATTGCATAAAACGATGAAAATTTCATATATGTATAAGATAAAATATCCAAATTTGTTAATTTCCCTTAGTTATTTAATTGTGTACACTATAGGGAGAAATTATACCGTTATATCAACGTTGATAATATCACCATCCTGCAAAGATCTATCGTCTGGTATTCCATGGCAAGCTACGTTGTTGACAGAAGTACACACAGACTTTGGAAAATTTTTATAATTTAGAGGTGAAGGATAAGCTCCATTGTCGATGCACATATCATATACTGCGACATCTATTTGATCTGTGGTTTGTCCTACCTAAAAAGAAACATTTTTAATTAACAGTTTCAAGAGAGTCTTATATTAGTATTTAATGAATATATTGACTTTTATTGATTTTGGCCATAAATAATTCAGACTTAGTCTCTGAAATCCTCACTGTAACATGGATTCGTAGTGATTTCAGAGTAAATACACATGCCTAAATTATTTAATGAGTATAACTATACATTCCCACACTATTGAATTACATTTAAATACAATCTGTTTTTAATTCCAAATGTGCAGTGTTCACCCGAGAGATAGCGCTGCATGCGGTTTCGAGAATTATGCCACAAGTTTGTACCATAATTTTAGGATATGATTAAAGTAAAGATTACCTATGTGATGCATAATAGCCAATTGCACACTAAACACAAAGAAACTTACATCCTGAATATTTATTTTGTAGAAATTAATAAAAGAATGCCAGTTTAATGTACTACAAATTTATGAAAAAGGGTGCCTCAGAAGTATAGTTTCCACAAAATATTTGAACACAGACAATAAAAGTTCCATTTGAATGATCTCCAGATGATGTCAACATGATGAGCGGAACGCGCCGCCGAGTAATAGTATTTAGGTGCTTGTGGAAACTATTTTAGACGCAGTGTTACACTTAAGGTTTCAGACTCCTCCAGGATTAAAAAGGGTGACGGATGTTTCCAAAACACTATAGGCCATTAGCGCTGTTCCATTGTCCCTCAATAGCAGTCAAAACTCGAACTGACGAAGGAAATGATCGTGGTATAATGACTGCTTCAGCCATCCCAGCATCCCCTAATAATGAGTAGTCTATAGCATAAGATCTCTTGTTTATACCAGAGACACATGGCGGCGCTGGGATCAGATCAGAAGAGTAATGTCTAAGGAGTAAGATCAGCTGATTGTGGGTTTATCAATTATCATCGAAAGTTAAAAATATAGCAGTTATATACACTCAAATATTAGCTTAAATTTGAAAGCTACAGAGTGTTTTATAAAATGTTCGTCAGCAATGATTCAATTAGATAATAAAATTCACAGATTTCGCAATTCTTGCAACCATCGGGACATTGGAAATGATAACACCATACATAAAACAATATTTTTCTGGACTCGGCTTCATCTTGTCCGGAAACAGCTACGATCTACTCTCGATTGCGACACCGCTGTATTTCGACCTTAAATGAAAACTGGTAACTTGACCCCCTGTGATATATGCAACCCATATTACATTTGCATATATCAGCCGTTGCATATACGACAGTCTCACTCGACCGCGACACCGCTGTCTTGACCCTGAACGAAAACTGGGAACTCGGCCCCCATATACGAACATAAACATTTCCAATGTTAAAAACTTCAACAAATTGGCGTATTGCATAATGTTTATATCTATCTAGATTTTGATATGTTTTAATTCCAATAAGTATAAATAGATACCTTAATGTTCTCTCCAATTTTCTTTAAAATAGTTGCTGCTAATTTACATGATTCTCGCATTCCTGCAATTTGTTGATCATTCTTAATTTCTGCATGAATTATTCGTTCTTTTGGTTCTCCTGTACTATAATAACTTGGTTTAGGAATATGATCTGGGACCAGCTTTCTAGGTGAAACTTTTCCGGGTTCTACAATTTTATATTTTCCAAAATTAGACCTAAGAAAATCATTTAAATATATGCAAGATATAAATATAATAGCAATAAATGTTCAAACTTACTTTCTCTTTTTCCAAAACAAATTTCGTATCGGTATATTATAGTAAACCTTGGAAATATTCATTTTCCTTATTAGGCGTGCGTATGTCGTAGCTGATGTGTTACACAGAAAACAAATTGTTATTATTTTACGTTTACGACTCACACATTTCGAGGTACTAAATGTATTTGATTTAGAGGTTTTAATTATTTGCTTTTACTGAGCAAATTTCAGTTTTATACTCGTTCCTAGCAATGGGTGTTGTATTGTGATTTAATTTCGTTATTTCCCGCATGTGCTGCCAACACCGACGTACGTTGCATGATATTGATGCCGGATTGTATCAGGGAACTTGTTCATGAGGTTTTTGTCTAATTCTTTAACTGATAAACTGTATAACAATTTTTGAGACTTGACTTGACTAAACATATAGCTTGAAGAGAAACGTAATTTATTACAATTTTCTTTTAATCTTTCATCTTTAATTAATAATAAATCGCTTACATTGCCTGTACCTGGTCACTGAAAATTATTGCACATTCTGTACTTGCAGTGGCGCCGTGCAGGCGGATCTGTCATTTTTTAGCAGTCACGTGACGTAACTTAAGGCGGCGACAAGATTTGTGATAAAAAATATTACTGTTAAATAAATCTTAAAGCAATGTTTATAACGCGATTCCTAGGGATCATAGTTCAGACTCCGTCGGAAGGTGATGCTGATAAGAAAAGTAGAGGTGTTTCAGAATCTCATGAACCGCGAAATGCGCAAAAGGCAAAGTTTAATCTGAGTTATAAGTATGTTTTTGAAGACACTGGAGGTTGCTTTGCTGTATACATAAACAAGAGCTCGAGATATATTGTAAACAATAAATATAATATTTTTAAGAAGTGTAACTGAGTCAACAGGACGGATTATGTCTCTGCGCATATGAAGGTCACGGCTCATGAGGTTTTAAAACACCTCTACATTCGCGTAAAATTATTTTATATTATTATGACTGATGGTAATTATTCGGTAAACAATTTGGCTGTGTAAATCGCTTTGTGCCTGTCTTATACTCAAAAATATTATATTTGGTCAGTAATTTTACTATCTATATATTAGCTTCTTGATTACGAATAGATTTTTTTTATACTTATTACTATTAGTATAACATACTTAATAAATTATTACGCATTTATTTCAAATATATTTCTATTTCTTTAAAAATCAATAACGGAAGTCTTGTTTACAAACAGAAATAAATATTTTTGAAACTATTTCTGAGCCTAATTATTTTTGTAGCTATGTATTAATAAAATAATTTTTCAATAATTTGAAATCATTGTTTATTTGTAGATGAATAAGAATGAGAGGAATATATAAATATGGAAGGATTTAATGTTTTAAGTATTGTGTGTTCACTTCTATTCGTTAGTGTTTTGACTGAAAATTCTGAGGACTATATTTTGTGTGCGAATTCCAAAGGATCTATTGCACATATAGCTGAAGATGGGGGACCAGAAGTCATACCACAGGAGGTCTTTCAGAAGTGTAAAAGTAAAAATAACTACTGTTATACGCTGTGGCTGGAAAATCCTAATAATGGAAGTATAAATGTAATGGGACAAGGTGAGTTAAACGTTTAAGAGATCTACTGTTTTACACATTAAATGCACTGTTCAGAGTTCAGTGATTTAATGTAGCAAATTGGGAAATATTTATTATTTTATTAGAATAGTACACTTTTTATGCCTATATGTGCATAAGGTTCATACTTAGGTTCCATCGGTATTACATCAATTATTTTTCATTGCAATTTTGTTTAAATATATGAACTTACCAGGATAAAATGCAAAATCTATTTCCGAGCTATGTCCTGTAATTAGAACACTATATTTAAATTAGGTGCAAGTTCAAAGTGACAATGACATTCTAAATCAAATTAAAAAAATTAAATTTGTAATGTGTGGTTGTTTCTGTAATTTATTTTCTTAAAGGGAATGAAAAATAGTAATAAAAAAAATGTCCAAATATGGTATAGCTATGAAATGTTTGTCGTTATGATTGTCCATTAAATTACTATCCTGTGAGAAAAATATGTTGTAGTGAATATGTTTGGTTATGTTCTATCTCATATTTCTCTAACATCTCAGACAATAAATTAATTTTTTTTGGACTTCAACTTGTGGTGGTACCTGAATGCTGAATGACATTTATCATATTAAAACAACAAAAGTGAAACTATTATGTGGGCGGTGATTTTCTTAGGATTGTTAGATTATACTAAATGTCATGGACATTGGCTTAATGTCAGTAGCATTAAGCTGTGTATTATAGACATATCACCCCAACTTGCTATCGATGCTTCCGTCTTATGAGACAGAATGGAAAATAGCAAGCTGGAATCACATCACACTTTCTTGCACAACTGGAAACATTTTCATGAGTAACTGCCCATATGTAAATTTTCTAGGAAGAACCAATAATAATATATGTTTTCTTCCTAACAGAGGAGATTCATCTCCTCCTCCTCCTGCGAAAAAAGATCACGATCTTTTTTCGCCTATCATTATCATGAAAATAAAAAGTTTTTATTTGAGCCGTTCTTTTATATTTATTTTTAGTTCAAGGTTCAATATTAAATTTCGATGAAATTTATGGTAAAAAATACTACAGTAAGTTGCATTAAAAATGTCTTGAATAGAGCATATTTGTTGGTTCTCTATATTTTCGATACTTTCTCGAGCTTTCAATAACATTTCATTATGAAGTGCATCATGAACCACTATATATATTGTTTTCCAATAATAGTAGAGTTTATGAGCTTATTTCTAAGCATCAGTTAATTGTGGTTGATTGAATGCTTTATAATGAAAAAGTCGATAGGTATCTACTCACCTTTGAACGGAATGTCTTAAAAGTAAAAATTAACTATAATAACTAGCCAGTGAGTACGACTTCAATGTCTGTTTTAATCAATATGTTTTTTTTAATAGCACTATATTATCTTGAAATTTCATCATTTTTACAACAAAATTAGTAGTATAAACAATCATATTGATTTTTATGGTCTCACAAAAGAAAAAAAGAAAAAAATTATATGTTATATATAAGTAGGTAAATATATGTATTAACAAATTAAATTAATAATATCGACCACTACGCAGTAACATAAGGTATTCGTAGATTGATTCTGTAGGGAAAATAGGTATGCAATTTAAAATTTAATTTGCTATGAATCTTGACTCCTAGGTATTTGCATGATAATGAAAGATAGTGTGTTTGCTGAAGTAGGTTGATCGGTGGAGAATTGTTGGAAATATTATGGTTAAATATAATCAGATGAGATTTATTTAGGTTTGGTATAGTTCGCCATTTCTTCATCCAGAATATTGTGTTGTCCGAGAGGTGTTGTAGGTTTTCAACAGTTTCGCCCAAATTCTTTCCATGGGACAGAAGACAATTGTCGTCAGCGAATTGCAGGATATATGCGTTCTGGTCAATATTTTGTGGATGTTACAGATTGTAATTATATATGTAGAAAATATTGTAGAGTAATGGAGAGAGAGGAGAACCTTGTGGTAAACCTTGAACATTACAGACATTTTGTTTTTAACTTGAATTTGAATGGAACGATTTGACAGGTAGTGTCTTAGAACCCATATTATATAGTCCGGACACTAGATTTGGTGTAATATGTATAATAGTTCGTGGTGCCAAACACCGTCGAAAGCTTTCTTGATATCAAGAAAAATTGCTGCCGAATTGTTCCCTAATTTATTGTTTGTTTGGATATTGTGTGTTAATATTGTTAGGGGGTGAATTGTTGATGTTCCTTGTTTGAAACCAAATTGAGAGTTGGGTATGTTGACCGACAGTTGTTTCAATCCGCTTTTTAATGATCTTTAGAGTGGTCGAGATTTGCTTTTGGGATTGTAATCACAATATCTTTTTTCCATTCAAGAGGAAAAAATGAGTTTGCTAGGCAGTAATTGTATATTCAAATTTTCTCTTCATGTATATTTTCATTTAGTTTTTTTAATATGTTGTATGATATGTAGTTGTACCCAAGTGTAGTGTTCTTTTTGTTGCGATTGCAGCGTAGTACTCATTTGCATCTATGGGAGGAATATTGTCGTTAAAGTTTCTTTCCGTAAAATGCATGTTAACCCATTCATCTACTTCATTACGGTGATTACTTTATACAATATTTAATAAACATTTCAATTAAAAAACGCTTACGAGGGACATTTTTTACCGAAGTGTAAATACCAAGATGGGTGCAAAATAGCAGGGCGCTTTCAGAAATCTGCAGGGGCACACACTCTTAGTTAGGCTACTGAATTGCAGTTTGTTTTGCAAAGCTTTGCACCGCCATTTTCAAGCATGTAAAAAAAACATTAATGATGAAGTAAAATTAAAGCGAGAATTAAAAGTATTATTTCTTCTTCCCTCGCTAACTGAGGGGAAGTATTGTATTCGTGAAAAAATCACCCTCCGAGATTTCTTCAGATTTTCATGTTTCAGACAATGTAGACTACGAAAATGCAGGTCTCCCAATTCTGTCAGGTTGTTTATTGGTCTGTTGGTGCTCTATCTAAAAAACTGTTTGGTGGAGAACAGTCAGAACAGAAAAACTTATTAACAAATAAATGGCTGCAAGTGAAGAAGTTCTCTGTAAACACTTTTACCCATTTATAGAATAGAATAGAATAGAATTTTATTAAAATACGTAAGATACATTTTGCTTTTTACATTGTATACTCTTGGATTCTACAAAGTTTAACACTTGAGAGTAGAATACAACTTTCAGCTTACGTTTAGCAGTTTAGAGTTTAAAAAAAAATCAGCCAATTTGACATTAGTATAGTAATAAAAATATAATACATAATTCGATAGAGATAAAAATATAAATATAATAACTATGACAATATAATATATTATTACACATTTACTAAGGCTAGTGAGTTATATTGCTTATGTGTTTAAAAAATGTTTGTTGTTAAGTTGTCGTCGTCATTAACGTGCCCCTGAGCTCTTATTATGACTGCAGTCATAGTTCTTCCCCGTTATCAATCATTTCTTGAGGAAAATTCTCCCATATTTCACTTGAAGCAGCTCTCGCTTTTTCTGTATTTTGGACAGCAGACATTTTTTACCTAAGTCATCTTCCTATCAAGTCCCATACATGTTCAGTAATATTCAAGTCTAAGGACTATGCAGGCCAAATCATTGTAGCTATTTGGGGCCGTCCAATAATTATGTCACACTTTGAGGGGGGAGGAGGGGGTCCATAAAGTGTGACATAGCGTGACAAGAGAGAAGGAGGGAGTGAAACTTTTGTGACATCACATTATTTACATCTACGCATGCCGTTGTTTTAATTGAATGGGATGCAAAGAAATACGTAAATCAGAAAATTCTACCTCAAAATGTAATACTGTAAAATATGTGACATCACAAGAAGGGGGGGGGGGGGGGGACTCGAATGTGACAACCTACTATCAATCGAATTTACGTAGACACAGCTCTCATTCATGCATGACACTTGACCCCACTGTTCATTCCAATTCTGGTGATCTTCAGCAAATGCTAGTCATGCTACTCGATGACGTCTCTGGAGTTTATGGCTTTTTTTACCTATGCATCTGTATACCAACTTCTTTGAGACTTCTTCTAACTTTACCTCACGTTTCACAAATTTCTTCCAGTTCATTTCTTGTTGAACTGCCGTTCAACGCCTATTTCCGAATGTTTGCAATCTTATAAATTGATTATCTTCAGCCGTGGTTGAGCGTTTTCTGCCTTGAGTTCTTCTTCTCATAGTACAATGGATCGTCCGTTTTGATTTATTAGATATATCAGCACCATAACTGTAAGATCGACCATTTTCGACCATTGCTGCAGCCTTAGCATTACTAATCGAAAATAAATCACCCATTATGGACAGTTTCACAATCAAGGTGATGCACAGTGGTCAATTTTCAAGTTCTAGACGAACAAAATTCTACAAATTTGCAATTGAATAGAAAGTATTCGTTAGAAAAGTGGAAAAATATTGAAAAAAATTTAGACACGCAAACAGAAAAAAGATAGTTGAAATAATTTCATCCTCCTGGAAATTGTCCGCTGCACCCCTTCAAGAACCATCCTTTAAGAGCTTACATTTATTCCACTACAATTTACTTTACATTTTTTTGTTGACTCACAAATCTTATTCAAAAAGTTACTTACATAATTTTAAAATAATATTTAATTTTCAACCCCCTTAAAAACCATCCGCTTGCTCCTTAAATTTTTTTTACTATTTCTGGTGTATTCACGGGTACAATATTGTCATATTTACAAAGTTGCAGAATTTTAAAACAACCCCCTCAAGCCACCCCTTTAATGTCTAAATTTTTTTCAATACTTTTTCGTTTTTCTAACGAATATTTTCTATTAATTTGCAAAGGAGGAGGGTCCTTTTGGGCGGTTTTTGTCCCAAATTACTTTATGATGAAAAATAATCAGATGACATTTTAATGTCTACTAACAATAATAAGTCGATTTTACCCTAAACGGACGATTCCCCCCCAATCCTGAATATACCATCACTTGCTAACAGCGTTCTTGGAGAGATATATCGCTTTCAAACTTATATTTGCTTGATAAACTGCCAAAATTATTCTTACAATTAATTATTCCTAATAGGTAGTTAAAGGTAGTTAAAGCAAATTAAATATTTTAGGCTTTTGCTGACTATAAATTTAACATTTTGTGCAATCTAATTAGGACATTTTATATATTTTCAAGACAGTGTTACATTTTAGTCCTTGAGGAATTAGAAAATGTGTAACATTACATTTTAAGCCAAATAATTCTGTAGGGAATATTTACGATTCTTCCTAATGTAAGTAACAAAAAGTAAGAATGAAAATGTCACTTTGTTTACACAGAAGTCCAGCACCTACCTGGATTAAAGAATTTAAAATAATATATTTTTTAAATTATTTTGCAATTTACTGTTAAAATATCCTGCCAGGCATTTTCTATATTAGCAGTATCAAAGGTCATACCTACCGAGTTTCTTTCACATCTACATGTGAATGCATTTTTATTTACATGTTTCTGTGCTGGTGAGAGGAAAGTATTTATTTTAAAAAGTGAGTAATTCAACTAGATTTAGAGTTAAATATATTATATCTATTTTTACTAAACCTAATGTAAGTTTCCTTTCATAATAGATATTTAAGTGTCAGCTTAAATCTGAAAATGTTTTCCTATTTCGTGAAACTATTATTTCTTCAATTAAATCCAACAAAGAAATATGCTAAAAATAATTACAATGGAATATTGAATATATATTGGTACTGGAGCTAGCATGCAATTACCTTGAACAATTGTATCACACGTTTTAATCCTTTGCCTAGAACATGGCAGACAACGAAAATGATATGAGAATTTTTTATATCAGTGGACACTTCATCAGATTATTCGTAAAACTCGAAATGTTTTTATAGTTGATGTAAATATTTGTATCAAGTTCATTCATTTTCAACACATACTTCTAATTACAAATGTATAATGATTTTATGTGGAAAATCCAACATTGTCTTTTATAAACAATAACTATGTATAAGCGTATTTACAACGCACGTTGTACGTGTTACTTAGTTAAGTAACTTAGTAAGTTGCTTAAGCTATCATTATATTATTTATAAGATGTAAGTTGCTATTAATTGTAATTGTATTCAACATTGTTATTTTCTACCTAATATATTGAAGGAAAAAAAGGATTGATGCTATTACATATACAGTAAATGGCAATGGATTTACTTCCCTTACTGTTCAAGTAAGTTAAGTAAATCCATTCAGAAACTTCTCAGGACCAAAAGAATTGTATATGTTTTCTTGAATTGTGGAATATATATTGCCAGTGGCGTATTTAGGTTCAGTGTCGCCCATGGCTACTTAAATCTGACTGCCCCCACCACCAGCATTTCTTCATTTTGTAGTGATTCCCCGAAATCTAATGCATACATATAGTCGAACTGATCAAATAGAAAGTGACCGCGAAGTTTAGAGCTTATACTCTCCCCCACTCCTGACATTTATTCCCACTAAGAATATAAATACAGTGCACGTGCCCCACGAAAGTAGTCCGTTTTATTACGCGGGCAGTTTATTTAAATAGGAATTAAGTGTAACCTAAAAAATCATATATTTATTAATTAAATAATTTTTTTAACAAAAGCAAAATAATTGGTGAGGATGTAATGTAATGCTATTCTCTTCATATTAAAAAAAAGGAAAAGTTTAAAATTATTCATATGAATGAATCCTTTCTTCTCCTAAAATCAGTTCTAATGTAAAATTAGGTTTGTTAAATAAATAGAGAATCACAGGAATTTTTTAGTTCAACTACTTATTTTAGAAAAACTTGTGCATGGCACCGTCTTCTTCCTCAGCACTTTTTTGCGTATTGTAAATAAGAAAAAATTAATTATCAACCTTTTGTTCAAACTTACCTTTGTTAAGAAGAGCTAGCCGCTGGAAACCAGAAAAAGAACTATCTTCATGGTCTTTCCATTCGCCAATTTGCGTGCAATAGTCACCTAGAGTGGGGGAACGGGGAACTTTGGCTCCACACTAAACTTCACGACCACTCTTTGTTCAGTTTGACTGCAGAGAGCAGATGTAGATGTGTTCAAATGAAAACGCAAATAAGGCTTAAAGCGTGTTCACACTTACTCTTTATTTACTGTTTTTTTTTTTCTATATCAAAGTAAAGAGATATTTGCCGCCCCTTCGATTCCGCCACCCTGGGCTATAGCCCAATCAGCCCATACGTAAATGCATCTCTGTATATTGAATTAACTATGTGGCTATAGTACCACTCCCTAACGAGGGTATAAAGAGAGTATTTAATAGTGAAAAATTATTTTCCAAATTAAATCTTTCGGTTTGTGTGATGATTAATCAAAGAAAATTTTCGTTTTACGCATGTATGCACATAATAGCTTCCAGATGATAGATAGGGAAATTTTGTGCAAATACTCTTACAGATTTTTATTGATAAAAGCTTGTCAGCCATTGTCTAGACTCTAGACTAGAATATTAATTATCTAATATCGTTCACTGATAATACCTCATATTTGATCTCAAACTGATCCCTGTATATGATAATTTATTAATGAAGTTATTTAAAATCATATCTTCAGAATCTTGGAGTGGGGGATCAGAAAAGTGATAAATGTTTGCAAAATACTCAATGGGCTAGTAGTAGCAATTTAAAAAGTATGTTTAACAATAAAATTTTCCAATGGCCTCCGAAAAATTAATTGAACACCAAATTATGAGCACTGATTAAATGTAATGGAAAGTAAAAACAATCAGTGGACAGTTGTAGCACTCAATTAATTTATGTTTTAATTTAATATTAATAACGTACCTTGTATTATGGTAGTTCAAATTATTTTATGGTTAGGGACAGTCTCTCTTGGTAATTCATGTCTTTTCGTGCTTGTAGATGTTAAACTGTTGAGAGTTCGATTTTAATATTTTTGTGTCTGACACTAAATTGGAATTCAGAAGATGCAGATTGAAAATGTTATGTTATTACCAAATAATGTCCCAGTTGCATTTTCTCTTGTTTATTTGTGCCTTTCGTTTCATTTAAAATGGAAGTAAATTATATATTTTGAAAAATTTTACTCCGGTGATAGGATATTAACTATGAGTTTAACACATATCTTTGTCTGTTTGGTGCTGGTGTTAAAAACATCGAATTTTCATGCGGTTTTTTTATGAGTGAAAGAAGGTCTTTCTCAGGAAGGTTTTTGCTTAATTCAATTCAAAATATATTAACCTTTTGGGCTATTAATAGAGTAGATAAATCAAACATATAAAATTCATTTTTTTATAAAAAATACTAAGCTAATTTGAAACGTAAATAATTAAAATTATTAAAATTTAATATGTATGAAAATATAACACAAATAACAGTATTTAAAACCAGGAACTTTGAAAATAATAGTTTATAATTAACATTTATTCTTTTATTGTATCTGTAAGCTCAGCAGAGACCAGGAACAAGACCACCTTTGGGATAATGGGCTTATTCATATATTTTTTTTATTTCATAAAAGTATAACAGCGGACTACACATCCAAGAGTGTATAAGCATTATCGAGCTTAAAAGTAAAAAAGCATGGTTAGCATTATGGACAGAATATGGTATAACAAATCCTACTCGCTATGTAACAATTCAACCAAACATACCAATTAGATATTGTACAAAGATTTTATGTATTCTAGAAAAAACATAACAACACTCAGTAGATTAACGTTTGGCCACGGGTGCTACCCAGCGCATCTCAAGAAAATAGGAGTAGTAGATTCAGACTTATGTGATACATGTAATGTCACTGCAGATTTAGATCATATTTTTTAAATGTGTAAAATACAAAGCAGAAAGCGATCTCTTTTACAAAAAATTAACTGATCAAAACACTTACCATACCAATAATATTTGTCATTTGCTGAATAAAAAACCCATCTATGACTTGATTCTCGAATTTCCTAAAGCCATTAGACTTAATATTTAGAATAGGTTAGGTTAGATTTCTCACTCCTTGTTTTTATTCCATTGTATATATTCCTTCTTTTCCATGGTTCTACTTTTTGTGGGTGTCCTTATAAAATGCCCTGACAGGCCCCTGGGCGAGAAGAGAGTGTCCTTGTTTTATCCCAGAGTCTCTATTCATGATCGTTGGTATAGGTTAGGTTAGAGTTAGGGTACAATTAACTAATTAATTATTAACTTCGCATCTGGCTGTATCGACTTAAGTCGCAATGCCAAAAAAAAAAAGAAGTATAAAATAATGGATCTGCAATATATCAGAATTCCATTCGTACGTTTAGTGTCTTAAAAACAATTATAAATCTCCATCTCGCGAAAATGGGGTGGGGCCACGCGCTACATCTCTATATGCATAGATAGACTCGGCTTTTTTTTTTCGAACCATAAGACTAGCTCTACAGCAGATCTCTGTTGATTGTTGTTGATGAGACAAACAAACGTATAAAAGAGCCAGTTATAACATATTACAAACCAATATACAGAGTGGGTGATTCGTTTAAAAATATAATTCGATACCCTGTGTTCGGACAACACAACTGTGTATTTTTTGTTTTGTTTCTAAGTAACTAAGTTTTAAAATTTCTCATAGCAACAAGAATTATTATTGAAATAACATAATATATAACTCAAATACCTTTTTTTGCAATAAAAACAAAAATAATAATAATTCAATTCAAAAACCGCGTTTAAAACCATAGTGCTACTACATTAAGAATAATAGTGTTTCTTCTCGTGAACATTGAACACTGGACATTGTTGGAGATTGTTGGGCCCAACCAGAAGAAAGCTAACATCAGTGAATTTAAGGTAGTTCATGTCTATAATTTTTGCCGCTTAATTTTAATTACTCTTGTTGTCAGTGCATTAGCTGACTGGTCCTTTGCCGCGATTATAAATTCCCGCGTAATATACATTTTGGTTCTTCGATGCCGATATTTTAAAAGATAACAGAACCAGTTTTACCTCTTGTCCATTTTCAAATAATTTTCATAAATTACTTCAAAACTGACATTTCTCGAATAAATTTAATTTGACACTAGCACACTAGTTGTATTTTTCTGAACCTGCCGCTAATATATTTATTTTCTTAGTGAGAAATAATTTCTATTTGTGAGTACTGATTAATAAAATCAATTTGCAATTTTGTTTATAGTTAATAATATATTGACGAGCCTATCAATTCTTACAAAATGAAATTCGAGGACTTCGTAAGAGAATGTAATATAGTAAATAAAAAATTGACCGCTGTGTCAGAATATTCATCTAATGTCATGACAGATACTTCAACACACTCTATGTTTTATGCAAAATTTAAAAGATCTAACCTCATTTACGAGGATTTTCAGGAACAGCGTAAATTGCTAAAATTAAGTCAACTTTCTACTGAAAATTTGGACCAACTGAATTCAATGGTAGAAGAAATAGATGATTTGTACGATAACATTCAAACTGTTAATATACAATTAACCAATATGAAGTCAGTTGTTAATGCAAATCAAAAAATTAATGTTGAAAATCATCAAAATAATGTTCGTCTACCAGAAATTCCCATACCTAAATTTTCAGGGAATCCTATTGATTGGACTTCATTTCATGACCTATTTATATCATTAATACACAGTAGTACAAAACTGTCAGACATAGATAAATTCCAATATTTAATAAGTGCCCTGTCTGATGAACCTCTAAAACTAGTTAAGCAATTGCCATTCAAATCTGATAATTATCATATTGCATTTAAATCTCTAGAAACAAGATATGACGACAAACGCTTACTTATTTCAACATACTGGGGAAATATTCTCAATTCACCGAAAGCTAAAGCGGATTCCGCAAGTTCTCTTCGTACTCTCTTGAATATATTTTCAGAAAATATTTCCGCGCTTAACAAATATAATGTTGACTTGTGGAATTTTACTTTATTTAACTGGTTAATGCAGAAGATTGATCCCAATACTAGAAAACATTTTGAAATGCGTTATAGCGATACGGAAATGCCCACATATGAGCAGTTAAGCAAATTCTTGACCGATCAATGTAAAGCTTTGGAATCTAGTACTATGACATCACATCTTTGTTCTAATGCTTCTCAGCATTCAAGTCCTAATACTGAAAGATTTGGTCGATCATTTTCTCAAAAACAATATACACAGTCTTCCATAAAATCCAAACAACAATCCCTTGTGGTGGACACATCTTCTCAAAACAATGTTGGTTCAGCAACGGCTGTTACAAAGTCTCATGAAACACCTTGCTTTGTTTGCAAGGCTAATCATTCTATTTTTAAATGCGATTCATTTTTAACTAAGTCACCCCAAGATCGGTATAACTTTATTAAAGAAGGTAAACGTTGCGTAAATTGTTTTGGAACACACAGTTTCTCGACTTGTGCTTCCCAATCTACTTGTCGCATATGTCAAAAACGCCATCATACGCTGCTACATTTTCCACGCGAAGCAACTGGGACTTTCAATTCTACCGATAATGGTTCCGCTGCTGACACAACTCAAGTTGTTGCTAGTGCTCTTGCCCCAGTTACAGTTCTTTTGTCTACTGCTTTGGTATCTATCTGTGATGCTAAAGGTAACTTTCAAACATGTCGTGCTCTTATTGACAATGGCAGTCAAATTTCAATAATTACTGAAAGATGTCTAAACAGACTTAATCTACCGCTCACTCAATGTTCTCTTCCTATTCAAGGAATTGGTTGCACTTCTTCACCCGCTTGTACTGGCATGACTATGTGTCAAGTAACTCCGCTGTTTAGACACCATCCCAGTTTCATTATACAGGCACTGGTCTTGCCAGTTATCTGCAATGATATTCCGTCTAGTCACATTACCACTCAAGGTTATAATCATTTAGATAACCTGCCACTCGCTGATCCTGATTATAGGAAACCTAGTGAAATAGACATATTGCTTGGCGCTGATGTCTACTCACAAATAATACAACCCGCTATTAAATATGGTCGTCCTGGCGAACCAATCGCAATGAAAACCATCTTTGGTTGGATTTTATCTGGAAAAATTCATCTTTCTACGCCCGCTGTTGTAAACTCATTTCATGTGTCGTTTGATTCGCAACTTGATTCTACATTAAAAAGGTTTTGGGAACTTGAAAGCTTACCTGAAAAAATATTTAATTCCCCAGAGAATATTAAATGCGAACAACATTTTATTCATTCTCATACTCGTGACATATCAGGTAGATATACCGTTTCGTTACCTTTTCGTGAAGAGATTCCTACTTTAGGTGAGTCATTTACCACTGCAATGCATCGTTTTTTGTCCTTGGAAAATCGCTTAAATAAAACTTCTGCATTAAAATTAGAATATTCAAATTTTATGCAGGATTATCTTGATTCTGGACACATGTCTCTTGTGAGTAGTAAAAGTGTTTCTAATCACACAGACTCATGTTATTATATCCCACACCATTGCGTACTAAAACCCGAAAGCTCTACCACGAAATTACGAGTCGTCTTTGATGCCTCAGCGAAGTCTACTAATAATGTTTCTCTAAATGAAACATTATTAACAGGCCCTAAATTACAGCAAGACATAGTTTCATTACTTCTACGCTTTCGTATACATTCTACTGTACTTATTGCAGACATAAAACAAATGTATAGGCAAATTGCAGTGACACCTGATCACAGATCCTATCAACGCATATTGTGGCGCTTTTCTCAAAACACTCCTGTTCAAGAATTTGAACTAAACACCGTTACATATGGAGTATCATCTGCTCCGTATCTTGCTATTCGCACTCTTTTACAACTTGCTTCAGATGAAAAACATAACTTTCCCTATGCTGCAAAAGTGTTACTTAGCGATATTTATGTTGATGACGTAGTCACGGGCTGTTCATCTGCTAAAGAAGCTATTGCTTTGCAATCTCAACTTCGAAGTCTTCTTGAAAGTGGTGGATTTGATTTAAGAAAATGGTCTAGCAATGATCCTATTGTCTTAGAATCTATACCGCCATCATTACGGCAAACTAATTGTCAGTCATTTGACACTGCTGATTCATTTCAAAAGATATTGGGCTTAAACTGGAATCCAAATTATGATTCCCTAACGTACAAAATAGAAACTATTGAACGTTGTTGTACCAAAAGATCAATACTTTCTGAAATCGCACGCATATTTGATCCACTTGGGTTGTTAGCTCCGCTTACTCTCTTTGCCAAACACTTGATCCAGGTTCTCTGGACACAAGGTTTGTCCTGGGATGAGGTACCTTCCGCTGAGATTTGTTCCCGTTGGTCACAATACAAGCGTGAAGTACCATGTCTCGCTCAACTTCAGTTACCTCGACGCATTATAACGGACAATTATCAATCATGTGACCTACATGGTTTCTGTGATGCTTCTATGACTGGTTATGCATGCGTGGTATATTTTAGAGTAACACAAAATGATAACTCTGTACGCATTTTTTTGGTATGCGCTAAATCCAGGGTTTCTCCGCTTAAGCGCATCACGATTCCGCGCCTTGAGTTATGTGCTGCACTGTTACTTTCGGATTTAGTTCATTTTGTGCGTGAAACCTATGTCAACATTGCTTTTAATAAAATTTACGCTTGGTCCGATTCCACTGTGGTATTAACCTGGATTAAATCTTCTCCGCATCAATGGAAGACGTTCATTGCAAATCGTGTCACACAAATTCAGGAAAAAATATCCCCAGAAAATTGGTATCATATTGATGGTATCGATAATCCTGCTGATTGCGCCTCGCGTGGCCTTCTTCCCTGTGACCTCTTGAAATGTTCCGCATGGTGGGCGGGTCCCAAGTGGCTAAGTTCTTCTCCTGAACTTTGGCCTAATAGTTCCTCTTCTACTTCATCTTCCGAGGTAGATTTAGAAGCCAATACAATCTCTCTTATTGTCATTGAACAACATGATTTCATAATGAATCTATTATTGCATTTCTCTTCTCTGCGAAAGGTTCAAGGAAGTGTAGCTTATTTAGTTCGATTCACCCGCTACTTAAAAGACAAGATCAATTTTGTTCAAGGTCCTTTGGTAAATTTGGAGCTATATAACGCACTACTTATCATTATAAAACATATTCAAAAACTAGTTTTTGTTAATGAAATAAAACAAATTTCTTCAAATAGCCCTTGCGCTAAGCCTATACGCAAACTTGCCCCTTTCTTAGATCAAGATGGTATTCTCAGGGTGGGCGGAAGACTCCGCCACTCCCAGGAATCCTTTGAGCGAAAACATCCCATTTTGTTACCACGAGATCACCGATTAACTACGCTTCTTATTAATCATTATCATAATAAGTATCTGCATCCTGGTGCGACCGCTCTTCAGGCTTTATTAGCTGAACAATTCTGGATTTTGTCGGCCAGACGCGCAATTAATCACTGCATTTCCCATTGCTATCGTTGTTCACGACATAATCCAAAATCCTATACACCTCTTATGAGCGATTTACCCACTCCTAGGGTCTCCGAAGTTAAACCGTTCCTTCACACTGGGGTAGATTTCGCTGGACCGTTTAGTATTACTTTTGGCAGACGCAGGGGTGGTAAAACTCAAAAGGCTTATCTATGTTTATTTGTATGTCTCGCCACTAAGGCTCTTCATCTTGAACTTGTTTCAGATCTTACGTCTGAGTCGTTTATAGCAGCATTACGGCGCTTTGTTGCACGTCGAGGTCAGTGCTCCCATCTATATAGTGACAATGGAACTAATTTTGTTGGCGCTAATCGTCAATTGATTGAATTGACACAAAATGCCTCTGGAGTCATGCAAATCAAGTGGCACTTCAATCCCCCTTCTTCTCCTCACTTTGGTGGTTTGTGGGAGGCAGGGGTAAAGTCAGTCAAACATCACATTTCTCGAGTTGTTGGTGATCAAGTGCTGACCTACGAGGAACTTAATACTGTTTTTCACCAAATCGAAGCGGTTTTAAATTCACGACCAATATGTCAGCTCAGTAGTGATCCAAATGATCTTCAGGCATTAACGCCAGGTCATTTTTTAACGTTATCCTCACTGACAGCTCCTCCTGACGAGGAATTAATCTCCGTACCCATAAATCGTTTGTCGCGATGGCAATTGTTGCAACAAATTCAGCAAGGTTTTTGGAAGCGCTGGCATAACGAGTACCTTCATACTCTTCAGCAACGATCCAAATGGACAAATTCTACGAAACCTCCCGATATTGGTACCATTGTGGTAATTAAACAGGACAACGTTCCTCCGCTAACTTGGCACCTTGGTCGTATTGTCGAATTGCATTCTGGTCCTGATGGGCAGATCCGTATTGCTACTGTACGAACGGCTAATGGTGTCCTTAAGAGACCTCTAGTAAAATTATGTCCCTTATCAACTCCTCAGTAATTTTATGTTATTGTTAACTTGGCTTTAGTTTCATAATTTAAATATATATCATGTACTCATAAATAAATTTTCACGCTGGAATTGCAAACTTTTTATTGCAAATGCTTCGTCATTTGGATGGGCGGTATGTTCGGACAACACAACTGTGTATTTTTTGTTTTGTTTCTAAGTAACTAAGTTTTAAAATTTCTCATAGCAACAAGAATTATTATTGAAATAACATAATATATAACTCAAATACCTTTTTTTGCAATAAAAACAAAAATAATAATAATTCAATTCAAAAACCGCGTTTAAAACCATAGTGCTACTACATTAAGAATAATAGTGTTTCTTCTCGTGAACATTGAACACTGGACATTGTTGGAGATTGTTGGGCCCAACCAGAAGAAAGCTAACATCAGTGAATTTAAGATAGTTCATGTCTATAATTTTTGCCGCTTAATTTTAATTACTCTTGTTGTCAGTGCATTAGCTGACTGGTCCTTTGCCGCGATTATAAATTCCCGCGTAATATACACCCTGTATAAATAAGTATTGGATAAATGTTCTGGGCTAGGGGTTCCAATTCCGGACCATTGTTTAAATCCCGGGATTTTCGAGACAAATGTCAATTAATCCCGAGATCCCGGGACTAAACCAGAAAAAATTCAAATGTTTAATTTTAGCGGTTTAATTATTATTTATGAATTTTAAAGGCAAAATGGAACAAAACACAGAAAAACGAACATGTATAAATTTACAGGTTTAAAAAAAAAATCCATATTTGCACCAAAGTCACTAATTCAAACAGCTATACTGTTGTTAATTTATTATTGCTAGTTATAGGCTTGCCCACATGAGCAATTTTTTCTCGGCGTGCATGTCATGATTTTCATTGTTTTCTTAAATACCCGATTTTACCCACAAGATAGGCTCAGATACCCAATTTTCGGGTAATTACCCGCAAATCGGCAACACTGGTCAAGCATTCGACATCAAACTCCGTGCTGCCATGTTGCCAAGTCGCGTGGTAAATATTAAAATAATATTATGAATTATATCTTTAAAAAAATTAAAATAATTATTGCCATTCTAAGCTGTGTATTTTATTTTTTGTAACTTATTCCGAGGTTCCCGGGAATAGGACTTTTAATCCCTGTATTTTCGAGATTGGTTTTTGACCGGGATCCCGGGGTCCTGGGATTAGAAACCCTATTCTGGGCATAGTACGTAAGTTCAAAATGTGAATAATTAATGCCAGACAATTAAAAAAATCCTGTTGTGAGAGTACACAATGTGTTTAGTTCATTTTTAGAGATACTTGTTTTAATAATTAAAATTAATTATTATCTTCACAAATAATTAACTACAGACATCTAAATCTTTAACGTTTAGATATAGAAATATTAATTAGTACATTATCAGACTACGTTCATAGCAATAAGAAATGACAAAACCATGTTGTCATTTCATGTTTGCACCAGCAAGATATTAACCATATAATTTATGAGTGAAAAATAATCAATTGAGCCAATTAGAAAAAATGCATCATGTCTATTTTTTTACTTTTTGGGATACTTAAATCATTTCATTAAAAATATGTTGGTTATGGCTATCATGTTGATAATAGCCTAACTATGTTAGGCATTCTTTCATCCAATTAAAAGTGTTTAACCAATTCGATGAAAATATCAGCAAACTTACTGATATATTGGATTGACAAAAAGGGCCAATATAAGTACTTTATCAAAATTAATTAATTAGAAAACACAATACATTGAACCTAAAACAAAATACTGTTATAGTGACTATTACGTATGTTATGTTAAGATAATACTGCCTTGCCTAGCGAAAACGCAGTATCTACAAAAAATTTCAACAATGAGATTTTAGCATATACTGGCTTAAAATTTAGTTTTCTGTCTATAGAACTTAACAAAAATGCTGTATGTACCACCAAAACCATAGATATAAAGACCCTTATTGTGCCGTATCCAACGATAATGTAGGTTTATGCTTAGTAAAAATCATCACATCACATGCTACTTATAAGAAATGTGGCATCTGGATGTTAGATGAGGCGCTTATCCAAAGTTTGCATGAGTTACTGGGTTCGTCTTAAGCACGTGTCACATGTTTTGTGCCAAAACCGTGTAAGTTGCTACGGGTGCAAATAGAAAGAAAAGGCTGTTTTTCTCCATTATTACTTAAAAAAAATTTAATTTCAGAATTATAATTTTAAAATAAATAAAAAAAACATTATTTTAAATTAAATTCATGAAATAATTATAATTTATAGAGAAAATTGAACTCTAACATTTGCTGCAATAAATTGAAGTATATTTTGAATGATTCGCATACTATGGGAGCTGAATGGCGTTTTCAGCATCGTTTTATACACTATCAGAGTGGTAACGATTCACAGAATTGGCTTGTCGTTGACGAGTTGTTAAAGTTGAAAAAAAAATGGAGTTATAGCATGTGATCGTTACAAGATTTTTTTTTAGAGAGAATAGAGAATATTCTTTTAAGCATTTTGAATGCAGAAAATTATTCCCAGAAAGAAACTCCTCTTAGAAAAAAGAGGTTACAAATTTAGACAAAATTCAAAGTCTTATATATTTTATATCAGAACTCTACACTCATCGTTACAACTTACAACTTCTTTGTCTATAATTGCTTGTGCTAGAGAATCTAGTGGCATATCAGGTATCTGCCTTCTGTCTGTGGTTCCTTTAAATGTATTTAAATTTTAATCTGTTTTAATTAAAATTCAAACTAATGTTATTGTCTATGTTACCTGTTCTTGTATATACTGTAATTTCTCCAATGTAATTGTGACACTTCCTAAGTGAAAAGTGCTATAAAATGTAGTAAAGTGTTGCTTAAAATAATGCCTTTTATTAAAAAGTCATTTAATCATGCCAACCCTGGTAAGTATTATCCCAGTTAGCAGTTTTTTTTTATTGCAACATTTTACCGCCCATGATGGAACAAACATTCAGACACAAAAAGTTTGAAATATGTTTTCTAGTTTTTGTCATCATTAGAAAAACCCAAAAACGAAATTACAATATATCAGTAAATTCCATGTAATTCTAATGGATATGTTTTATTTACTTAATAAACTTTGATATATTATGTTGTTACATGTATTTAGAATCTTTCTGTAACTAGAAATATACCATGCAACAAGTACTGTTAAAAAAACTATAAAGAAAATGTTTCAAGTACTGTTAGTTTCAATAAACACATGGCCTGAAAAAAAACTTCTTTATGCCATTAGACTTCAAGTACCACTCAAGGATATGTTGTGACAAGTTAAATCAAAATAAAAAATGTAGTTGATCTAGCTTGACTTTTAAGTGCAGATCTGTTATACAATACTGTTCAAAAGTTATGTTAGATTAATAAATTGGAGCCCAGAATTCACAATGAAGACAAAACCAGGGATGGCTTTAGATGAAATGCCAGGCATGTACAAATTTTCATACGTGTATGATAAAATATCTTGACTTGTAGTTTTATTATTGATTTCTGTAATATCCAAAGTTAATAAAACAAAATTGTTATAAAGACTTGTTCGAAGAGGGCTGTAAAACTAAACTAATACTCTTCCATGTATTTTTTACAACTAATTACAAAAGTAAAGATTCCCAGCTCAGACAATGGCAATGTTGGTGGATAATGGATGTTGTATTTTTTTTTACATGTGTAACCCCCTTCCAAACAGCCTAAGTTTTGAATTTGGGGGCTGTCTACTATATGTGGTATGTATGTGTAATGTTTAATATCTACCCTGAATATTTTGGAATTAAATTTTCACTCCTTCATTGAGAATCTATATATATTTTGCGAAAATGATCACAGTGTAGTCAAAATATCTCTTCCATTGTATCCCATGTATTTCGTTACAGCCCATTCACATTTACTGCGTGGGTAGTGTGAATGGATTGCAATAAAATACATAGGATATATAATGGAGAGGAATTGTGGTCAAACTGTTTCTTGAGTGAGAATCAATCTTAATTCCATGCCATTCCTGCTGTAACTGTATCCTCTACAATAGTATCTAACTGCCACCTGACAGCACTACTAATCATCGTACCACCAGGTGGCGCTGCAGAGATCACATAACTTCATTAAAATGCACTGGTTTTAATGGTCTTCCCTCATAACTTTAAAACGAATGAACTTATTTTCTTGCAGTTTGCAATATTCGAACTGGGAAAGAAACTAAATTCAAAAAGTCGATAATGACATCTTTTTGGGAGCGGCACATTTCAAGACAAGGAACACACACCCAGTATCCAAGTATACAAGGATTAATTTCCTTTTCTGAAAGTACTGCAATCGTGAATTGAACCCAAGACCTCATACGAATTTTATGATATATTCTGCAATTAACTTCTGATATGGTTTTTCTGGTGAAATATGTAAATATCTATAATAGCAATAGCAACATAGCACCACTCATTTCTATGAACTCGTAACTATCATAATAGTTTTATGGAAGAAAGAATTCCTTGTTTTATTGAAAACTATGAAACAAATTGTTTACATTGGAAATAACAAATATACATAAATCACCATCATTCTATATATAGGCAATTATTTATTTGGTTTATCTTAAGAAATAAAAAATATGTTTATTGCTTTCCTTTTTATTGCCATTCTAGTAAATAAACACGAAAGTTGATTCCATGTTTTGGCTCCTTTGCGAGAAGGTCACATATTCTTTGTTTTATCAAGAAAAAATGAGAATGGAAATTCTTGAGTGGTGTCGTTGAATTGGCGCTATTTGTTATTGTTCGGGTGTTATTACTACTTTAATGAAAATTTCTGTATATCTCAATTGGAGAACCAAACTCTACAAACCGTTTAAAATTAAAAAGTGATAAGAAATTACCAAACGCTTACTATTTGCTGGATGTGTTTCTTGAAGACGACATAATGTATAAACTTCATTTTACAGACTGGTTTTAAATATTTTTAAACTTAACTTATTATATGTATATACATTTATTATTATTATACTCTTCGTAAATACAAAACGAAGAGTATATTACATTCGATCGGCACATTTCTAAAACCGGTAATATTGCACGTAGAGAAAAAATTTTCATATCGCTGTGTTGGTGATCGAATTTTGAACAACTTTCAAAACGTCCGTTTGTCCGTCTGTCTGTTCGCCCGTCACGTTTCTTGTAAGCATGATAACTTAAGAACGAAAAGTCCGATTGTATTGGAATTTGGACAGTAAGTTAGTGTTAGCTAGAGGAAGAACCCTATTATTTTTGAACAAAATTGATCAATAAATAAGTTATATTTTTTTTATGTTTTGTAATTAAATTAAAAATGTCTAAAACTAATGTTATTTACAGAAGAACTGCGAAGAGTATCCTATAGAATGTGCAATAATTATATAAAAAGTGCAGTAAATCGGCGAAGAGTATAGCGGTTAGCTTGTTTATATTTATTCTACAATGTATACATTGTTTGACATTTCATTGTAACAACGTGAATTTACATTGAATAAATCTGTATCTATCTGTCTATGTTATTTCCTGTAATATATATTCACTAAAATCTAATTAAAGTTACCTTAAATAATTGTTAATGGGTACATTTCCTATATTGTCTGATGGAGTTCCAAAATTGAAGGTCAATTTTATTACTAACTACCATGACAATTAATGGTTAATTAACTGAACAATTAAAATGAGGTACTTGGTCAATTCTATTTACAAGCTTATCTCGACAAAATTTGTATGTTTTTAATTTAATTCATCATTCATGATAGTCCTCTTTTGTATCTCGTCATTTTAGTGATTTTCCTTTTGATTAAGTACTTGTTTGGAATAGAAATTCTGTTGTAGTTTTTGGTATGTATGTTATTAAAAAAATGTTAAAGTGACTCGTTAATTTGTGGCATAATCGGGCTGCTTCAGAATAATTTTTACTGTAATGAAAAGCAACAATAGGAATGTGTAAAATAGGACATTTCACAAAATTATCACCTATCAAATTAATACTGTATTTTACTTGGCAAACACACTGAGTTTTATTCAAATATTATTTAATTTAACATCGGAACATGCATATAGTGGAGTCCATCTGGATTTCAAAGTGTCAACGTTTCTTTTGAACTTTTTTTTTGTGATATTATAAAGTCCGAAACTTGTGGTGACTAATGTGGGCGACTCACGAGTGGTGGAGTAGAGGAGTGGAGGAAATTTACATGTAAAGATACGGGAAATCAGTTTTTCAGACATAACTCACTTTTAACGGATAACGGATTTTTTGCTACGGCAAGAATGTACCGAGACCCGTTCTCGTGTTTTTTGCGGGGAAGAAAGCAACTTTTTTTTTTTTTTTTTTTTTTCCAGGGCTCGTCTGTTAATAGAAAACTCCGAGGGCACTGCAGCCTCCTGGGCTTATTGTGCTCTCCCTGCCATGCTTCACTCCGCCCACTCCAGTACCCTTGTACCTCTAATCAGATGATACAGGTCATTTTCGACATTATGATTGGCTATTGTTCATCAACTCATTGCTGATACAAGAAATGTTTTGCTCCTTCTAAATTGTGTTATTTTGGTGGGAAAGATTAAGTTTTAAATTTTAATTATTATATCACAAAGTAGCTGAAAGTGCAGAGTGCATTATGGTACTAATTAGTAGTCATCAATACGTGAAAAAAGTGCAATAAACTGCATGAGAAACCTAAAAATAGTGCGGATTTTACAGTAAAAACCAACTAGTTTTTTGTGGTAAACATTTATCGAAGAAAAAATGTTAGTGGAAAAAAAAACCTAGATAAAGAAACCTAAAATGAATTGTGTAAATAATAAACAGTGTAAAAATGTAAACTTGGACATAAAACAAATCTTTATATGTGACAAGTGTTCAAATGGTCACTGTAAAGGATGTTCTAAACTTACACCCACTGAAATTAAGTGCCTAGAACTAAAAAAGGAAAGAAGGTTACGCTATTATTGCCCAGAGTGTCTAGACACTATCACTGAAAATGAAAATACGCTAAAAATTAATCAACAACTGATTGAAGAAAATGCTGCACTAAAAAATGAGCTAGAACACACATCATCATTAGATAGTACTGGTATGCTAAATAACTTTCAAAATAATATTCAAATGGCTCTAGAAGAATTAAAAGCAATATCTACGCAAGTTATAAATGAAACAAATGCAAATATAGTAAAACAACAAGACAAATACGAGAAAGAAATTACTCTTTTAAGGAATGAAATAAAAGCAATACGGGACAGTAATATAGACATGGTGAGACTATTAACGCAAGCAGAAAAACAGGAGGCGCGGATACCAATGAACACTGCAAAAACTCTGGCCAGCAATCCTTTTCCATACAAAGCTGCACTCACTTTACCCTCATCCTCATCAAACACAAAAACACCAACAAATATGAATACACATTCTAATATAAAATCACCTATGAATATTAGCACACCCTCTCCTGTAGATATAAATCAAAATACAGCAAAATCCTTGACAAACTCAAAAACGCCAGGGAAAAATAACTCAAGAGTAACCAATAATTTAACGACCAAGGTGAATACAATTACCCAAGATATTGTAAGTAGAAATACTACTAATATGTACACTGGTAAAAATGAAGGTTTTCGTGAAATTAGACATAAACGAAAGCAACCAAAAATTGGAAATGGAGAAGGAGATATAAATTTTCATGGACGTGAGGATAAAACTGAGAAAAAAATATGGTTATACGTATCTAAAGTGCCGGATTCTATAACTGAAAATAATATAAAACAGTATATTGAACAACGTACAGATACTCAGAACGTATATGTTAAAAAATTAGAAATGTTTAGCACACGTATTGACAATCAATCGTTCATGATAGGGGTCGATCCCCAACTAATCCAACAAGTATACGAACCTAGTTTTTGGCCAAGGAAAGTAACTTTCAACCGATTTGACTTCAGATTAGGAAAGCGATTCCTTGATCAACCACACAGGAAACAAGCGGTATCCCAAAATTCAGCAACTCAACCTCAGTCTTTTTTGTAAAGTCAAATTCAAGTATAGACTCTGATACAAATAATGTAAAAATTCTAAATATTGATATCAGAAGCGTTTCTGTTTACTATCACAATATCCAGTGTCTAAGAAATAAAATTCTCGAGGTGGAACACTTCCTGATGCTTAACCCCAAAGTAAAAATAGCTTGTTTTACTGAGCACTGGATGAATGAAGGTGAGATAGAATTCTATAGTATAAAAAATTTTAGAAACATCAGTAATTTTTGCAGAGTGAATCAAAAAAATGGAGGAACGGGTATTTATATTCATAGTGATATAAGAGCAACTGAACTTATATACCTAACTAAATTATCAGAGGAACGAGTATGTGAGATATCGGCTTGTTATTTAAAAATATACAAATTAGTTATTATAAATATATACAGAGCTCCGGACACAAAAATAGATGAATTTTTGGGAAAAATGACCAGTGTCTTAGAATTTACTGAGACGTTTGACAGTTGCACCACTGTACTTCTTACAGGAGATTTTAATATACATTTCAATAATATAAATGACCCAAATACACAAAAGGTTACTCAATTAATGTCGACATTTGGTTTACAATACTTAATAAATGAACCAACACATAAAAAGGGAAACTGCCTAGACAACATTTTCTGTAATTTAAATAATGACTTTATAAATGTAGACGTTATTCAATCAGGTCTCTCTGATCATAACGGCATAATAGCTGAATTTAAAGATAGTGTTATAAATATACCTGAATCAAAATTAGTTAAATTTTATAGTTATAACAATATAGAGGCTTTGAATGATTATCTAAAAAACGTGAACTGGTCTGAGGTATATTTGAGTAAAACGTCGGAGGATAAATATAATTCATTTGAAAATACATTCATATACTATTATAACATTTGTTTTCCAATGGTTAAGAGACAAATTAAACAAAAAAGTAGAGTAAATTGGATAACTCCAGAAGTAACAGCTGCAAAAAATAATCTAATGTTTATATATGAATTTAAAAGCCGAAATCCTACAGAACAAAATGAGGAAATTTACAGAGAAAATAAAAAAGAATATCATAACATGTTACAGATAGCAAAACAAAACTATTACCACAGATTATTGAACAACACTGATAATTATAGTAAAACGGTATGGCAAATAATAAATACTGAAACAGGCAGAAAAAACAAAGATTCAATGAACCCAGAAAATCTTACTTTGGATCAGTTAAATCACTTCTTTGTAAATAATATGAATGATATGGTAGAAAATACATCTAAGTCACATAATGCTGTTAGCTTTATGAATGAAAGTTTAAACTTAAAAGACTCTATGTTTTTGAGACCTATAATTCCAGATGATATAAGAACATTAGCGCATAAACTAAAAAATAAAAAAACTGAGGATTTAAAGGGGATTAATGCTTTTGTCATAAAAAAATGCATAGCCTATTTAGCTGATCCATTGACTGATATAATAAATACATGTATTAGTGAAGGTCATTTTCCCAGTGAGATGAAAATTGCGAAAGTCCTTCCCGTATATAAAAAAGGTGAAAACTCTGATCCACAAAATTTCAGGCAAATTTCTATCTTGCCAACATTTTCTAAACTGCTGGAAATGGTAATCTATGAACAATTAATGGTATATTTAGAATCAAATAATATCTTGTGCCCTCAACAATTCGGTTTCAGAAAAAACTTGTCAACAACTGATGCAATTCATAATCTTACAAACCACATCAATGAGGCCTTTGAAAACAAAGACAAATATGTTGGTGTTTTCGCAGATCTGACTGCAGCTTTCGACTGTGTAAATCACCAAATTCTAATTAGTAAGCTATATTTCTATGGTATAAGAGGTATAAGTCTAGATATTATTCGTTCATACCTAGAAAATAGATATCAATTAGTGGAAAGCGATCAAAATCGAAGTGGTAAATTAGAAATAATCAGAGGCGTGCCCCAAGGCTCGATACTGGGGCCGCTGTTGTTTCTCATATATATAAATGATTTGCCACATGCAATCATTTCATCTGGTATAAATAGTACATTATATGCAGACGACGCAATACTAAGCAAAAATGTGAGCAAAGATGAAAATACTCACCAGATTATAACTACAATTTTAGAAAAGGCAAAATCATGGTTCATATCTAATCAACTTGTGATAAATGAAAACAAAACAAAGACATTAAATTTTGAGACAAAAAAATCAAATAAATCGGACCAAAGTGTTAAATTTTTAGGGGTTCAAATTGATGCAAATCTAATTTGGATAGAACAAATTGAAAAACTCTCTAGCAAATTAAGTAAGACTGTATATGCAATTAAAAGAATTCGTAATTCTGTAAACCAAAATGCGGCATTAACTACCTACCATACACTATTTCATTCAGCTATGAGTTATGGTATAATGACTTGGGGTAACGCATCACATACTCACATAGAAAAAATATTAATCATTCAAAAAACTGCTGTGAGAAGTATAGTAAGTGCTGCACAGAATGACAGCTGCAAGCCTATATTTATATCTCTGAAAATAATGACAGTTTTCTCTACAATTATATATCAAAACCTATTATACATTCAGAAAAATATTTATCAGTATCCGTCGAATTATCCTACATATGCAGAAGTACATCACCATGATACACGCAATAATATGAATATCGTCCCTCCATTAACCAGATTGAAAAAAACGAGAAACCTCGGCATTAAATTGTACAACTCTCTGCCTTTGGATCTGCGTAATTTATCACTGCGAAAATTTAAAAATAAATTAAAGGGCATATTGACAAAGAATCCATTATACAACCTAAATGATTTTTTTCATATTGAATATGACAGAAACGATTCTGATACACAAAGGTCACACTGATCACTGATACTGATTTTATTTTATTTTATTTAAATGTGAAAAGATATTTTAATCTGTTGTAGATTTATTTCATAGTAAATAGAGTTTTATAAAATGTTTTGTCTTAGTTTTAAATTTTGTACACTTGCTTTGACTTGTCTATAAATGTATCATTTCGAAGGATGAATAAACATTATTATTATTATTATTATTATTATGGTCGGACGGGTGCTGATAAGTTCCGGGTCTGTTCGTGTTTGCCCGTAGATGCCATATCTTCTGCGAGCCAATGCCTCGCAGTAAAAAATGATGTGGTCGACCGTTTCCGGCTCCTTGCTGCATAGCCTGCAGTCTAGGTTGCCGTCGAATTTGCCGATTGTATTCAGGTACTTCTTTACAGGAAAGTGTCCCGTCAGAAGTCCTGTTATTAGTCTTAACTGCGTCCTGTTCATTGTGAGCAGTTCTGCAGTTTGTTTTGCACATGGACCTTTAATAAGTGTTTTTCCATGTCGATTTCCTGGAATGTTCCTCCAGTGATTCTTGTGTTTACTCTTGACCCAGTCTTTAATCACCCCTCTGGCTGAGCTTTTAGAAATGCCCAGCACGGGTTCTGGGCCATAGAATATGTTAGCTGCCCCTTGTTTAGCAAGTTCATCAGCTTTTTCATTGCCGTCAATTCTGGAATGTCCTGGCACCCAGAGTAGTTTGACTCTGTTCTGCTCGCCCAGAATTTTCAGCTCTTCATGGCAGTCCCATACCAGACGGGATGACACTCTGTTAGAGGCTAGTGCTCTAAGTGCTGCCTGACTGTCTGATGCAATGGAGATCTGCTGATTCACATATTGTCGGTTTGCATTCTCGCGTACACATTCGAGTATAGCCAGAATTTCTGACTGGAATACAGTGGCGTGTTGCCCAAGGGAAAGACTTATACTTGCCCTGGGTCTTTCACCATGTATTCCAGCTCCAGCTCCTGTGTTTGTCCTAGACCCGTCAGTATACCAGGTTAGGCCCTTTCGTAGTATGTCAGGAGCTTCTGTTGACCAGTCCTTCCTATCTCCAATGGTGATATTGAAGGGCTTGTTAAAGGTGATTTTTGGTACCATGTAGTCTGACCTCATATTCAATAGAGGGTCTTCTACAGTGTTTATTATCCTCAAATGTCCTCCCGATCTTAGATTCGGGGTATTTGAGTTTTGCAGCCTATATGCCCCCATTCTGGCCTCTCCCTGGATCACTATGCTAAGTGGGGGGAGGTTTAATAGGGTCTCCAAGGCTGCCGTGGGGGTGCTCTTCATAGCACCTGTGATTCCTAAGCAGGCCAGTCTTTGTACCCGGCTCAGCTTATTCGCCGCAGTAGTCTGAGTTGTCTTTGACCACCAGACTAGAGCAGAGTACGTAATGGTGGGTCTTACAACACTAGTGTAAAGCCAATGCAATACACTAGGCCTGAGCCCCCATGTTTTGCCATATGATCGCCTGCAGGTTGCCAATGTGGCTACCGACCTATGTATTATCCTGTCTAGGTGTTGGTTCCAGGTAAGCTTGGAGTCTATAGTGACTCCAAGGTATTTAACCTCTCCCGACATCTGCAGTTGTGTGTTTTGAAGAACTAAAGGACCTAGGCCCTCCAGACTTCTCCTTCTGGTAAATGGGACGATGTGGGTTTTTGAAGGGCTGACTTTCAGCCCTTCATCATCGGTCCATTTTTTAACCATATTCAGTGCCATCTGTAATCGATCCCTGACTGTGGTGTTAAACTTTCCCCTAACTATGATGACTATGTCGTCAGCATATCCTTGAGCTTCGAATCCCTCAACTGTGAGCTTCTGTAGTAGGCTGTCAACTACAAGATTCCATAGCAGAGGGGACAGAACACCCCCCTGCGGGCAGCCTCCTGCAACTGACGCGCCTAGGTTTTCACCCATCATAGTGGTGAATACCATCCTGCCTCTGAGCATGCCATCGATCCACCTGCAGCAGGTGTCCTCGATGCCACGCTCTCTTGCAGTTCTAATGATGGAGTTAAAGGAGGTGTTATCAAATGCTCCCTCTATATCGAGGAAAGCACCCAGTGCCACCTCCTTATGTTCCAGAACCTTCTCCACCTTCTGAATTAGGTGGTGAAGTGCTGTTTCTGTAGACATGCCTGCTCTGTATGCAAATTGGCTCTGATGTAATGGACTTCTAACCAGAACATCATCCCTAATATGCCTGTCGAGCATTTTTTCCATCGTCTTAAGTTGAAATGACATAAGACTGATGGGTCTTAGGGACTTGGCTAGGGTGTACGAGTTCCGCCCTGCCTTTGGTATAAATACCACCCTAACTGGTTTCCACCTCATTGGTATATATCCCAGCGCTAGGCTGGCTCTGTACAGTGTGCAGAGCTTAGATGCCAACAGGTCTATACCCTGTTGAAGCATTATTGGCAGAATTCCGTCCGGACCCGGAGATTTGTAGGGCTCAAATGAGTTTATTGCCCATTTGATTTTGGATTGATCTATCACTTTTTTGGTTACTGACCAGTCTGTCCTGGTGGCCCTGATTCCAGTTGTCACCAGTCCTGTTCTTAGCCACTCCTCAAGTGATTGTTCAATAATGTTAGATCCAGGAAAGTGCACACTGAGCAGTTCCTCCATGGTTTCTTTTCCTGTCTTGGTGTATTCTCCTGTCTCCGTTAGGAGGGAGTTTATTGAGCAATGATTGTCCTTCGAGAGAATTTTCTGGAGTCTGGCACTTTCCGGGATACTGTCAATACTCTCGCAGTGTCTCCTCCAGGATTCTCTCTTGGCCCTTCTCAGTGCTTGGTTGTACTCAGTCAAAGAGGTCCTGTATTCATCCCAGTTGGCTGATCTTTTTGCGATATTGAATTTTCTTCTCACTTCTTTCCTCATGTTGCTAAGTTCATTGTTCCACCAGGGCACATTCCTGGTGGATTTCCTTACCACTAGAGGGCAGTTGTCCTCATATGCAGAGATAATTGCGTTCTGTATTTGTTCCGCAGCCATCTCTACATCCTCTTCTTTGCTAATGTTCGTCTTTATCCTCTCAAGTTCCCGGGCGAGGTCTGTTTTATATCCTTCCCAGTCCGTCTTGCGGGGATTACGATACATTTCAGTTACACGGTCCAGTCCCGTTATGTTAAATCGAATGTGTCTGTGGTCTGAGCAGCTCTCTTCCTCAGACACATGCCAGTTGTTGACTAGGTTACACGCGTGCGTTGTTCCTATTGTTATATCTATCACTTCTTGCCTTTGTCTAGTTACAAAGGTCGGAGTATTGCCTACATTTGCTATGTCTAAATTGTATTCCATAATAAATTCAAAAAGTGACTCACCTCTTAAGTTGGTGTTGGTGCTCCCCCAGACTGTGTGATGCGCGTTTGCATCGCACCCGATGATGACCTGAGATCCTCTTCCTCTGCAGCTCCTCACCAGTTCCTCCACGGCCTTGGTTGGTGGTGGCTCAGGGTCGTCATATGGAAGGTACGCAGAGCCCAGAATTAACTCTCTCGGCATACCTCCACATGATCCTCTGATTTTGACTGCTACTAAATCCCTGGAACAGAAATTGGTTAGTGACATTACTGCTTGCTTACCTTTAACAAGAATACACGCTCTGGGAGTCTCAGTGGATCTACTGTAGATGAGTTCTCCACCGACCTCCTTCAAGCCTCTTACCTGACCCTTGTAGACCCAGGGTTCCTGGATCAGTGCAACATCACACCCCTGCATGACCTTAGCAAGGACCGACGTTGCCGCCTTGCTATGGTGCAGGTTTACTTGCACCACCTTCATCCGGGGTGTTGGTTTTCTCTTTTAGTTTTTTAAAAGAGACTCTTCCTAAGGAGTAGTAGGCCTTGAAGTCCATTCCTTCAAGTGCCTTCAACGACCTTTCGTCGATGGAGTAGGCCAGCGTTTGCCCCTTCTCCTCGACTTTGCGGCTCATCAAGGACCATTGTTCCGTGCTCAGGTCTTCGTTTTGTTTCCTGAGCCGGTCTCTGACCCTTGGTTCGTCTACTGTCTCGGGGATGTAGACGAGGACCTTCGGTCGCTTGGGAAGGTCTTTGGTGTCCACCACAGTGATGGACACCCCCTCCCCAAGCTCCTTCATCCCTCGTACTGCCTCCACGAGCCAGTTTTCGGTGGGGGGGTCTGCACAAACTACATTGAGGATCCCCCCCTCATATTTTGGAAACCGCTGGAACTTCGGGCCCGCCACCCCGCGAGGGATGGCGTCCAATGCTTCCACCAGTTTGGACTGAATCAGGTCTGCTTGTTCCTGATTCAGCAGGATGTCAGGATGGTTGACATTAATGACAGACATCCTGATACCTGTCATGGCATCCCTAAAAGAGACAGACGGCGCCGTGGCGCTCCTGACTCTCTTAGGATGAGGTTTGGTAGGGGAGTTGGAGTCCGGTCTAGGCCTCTTGGATGTGCCTGCCAGTTCGACCTCCCTGCCTTTTTTTGGCTGCGGTTGGTTGCGTGGTCGTGGTCTCTCGACCGTCCACGTACCTGCAGCCATCTTTGCCTCCTTCGCGAGCTTCCGTCTTTGGGCTCCCGAAGGACGCTTTGTTTTTAAGCCACCCGCCATTGTCAAGTCTGCCTGGGCTACTTGATTGGTGCTGGCTTTGTTGTTACCAGTGCAGTCCATTACTTCCTGCACTGTTGTTTGTTTCGAGGGGCCGCTCCTTGGGGAGACCCCCTCCTGCTTGGAAGGACCACTCCCTAGAGAGATCCCTTCCTGTACGGAAGGGCCACTCTCCAGGGAGATCCCTTCCCTTGCAGAAGGACCGCTCCCCAAGGAGATCCCCTCTGTTTTTTTTGTTTTAGATTTTTTATGGTCCATAATTGATCCCACGAGTAAGGGGGAAAGGGTGGTTGCCACGCACGGAGCCCCCTGCGTACGTGGAAGGCATTTATACAACGGGGTGCGCCCTGTGCCCCGAGGTTTGTCGCTAGTGGCCGAACATCCCTCCGACCATGCATCCCTTCGGCGCGCACAATACCTTGGGATTGGGTAAGTTTTTATAGTGGTACTTCATCCACATGGTCCGGGCAATGAAGCCAAGGCCCCCGTGCCCCCTGGAGACACGTACCCCTGACCTTGGCCAGAGGGTCGTTGCACCTCCAGACGGTTTACGGTGTGAGTCGTGAGCTGGTCCGCGGCGTGGCTTTAGTCAGGATGGACTGGGTTATCAGCCCTGTCTCCCGACGGTATGGCCAGCGCTAGCCCTACTCCTTGCGAAGTCTGGCCGTTCTCCTATCCGCCACCTGGAGACGCGCCTGGTCAGGTAGCTCAACCCCCAACCAAGAAGGTTGGTGCCAGGGAGAAAGCAACTTAGCGACTTGCTATTTTTTTCCCCAGTAGATAAGCGGGTCCAAAGTACTGTGTCCAAATTTCAAGTCGCTAGGTCGATTAAGAGGAGTGGGGGAGGGGAAAATGAAAACCAAATGAAAACTGCTGTAACTTCGGCAATTTTGGCCACATATCGCCCAGCAAATGTGACCTTGTGTATGTTCCTACTTCAATGTTTTATCATTTGTTTATAATTTTCGTTATAAATAAACAAATGGTTGCGGAAGGACCGATTTTTTTTTTTTTTTTTTATTAAGTAATTTTTCACCAGGGAGGAAAGTGGTGGAGGAAGATATTTTTTGGCAATTGTATGGGAAATTTTTTTCTCTTTGATTTGAGCCCGGCCAGATTACGATCGGATGATTAGAAGGGGAGGGAGGGGAGCGCAAAGTTTTTAGCCCATTGAAGGGAAAGGATTAGGGGCTTCTGGACGGGCTCATTTTCAAGGTCAATCAATTCCCTTTCAGAACTTTTTTACCATGAAGCTCTAATTGCTTTAGGGCCTGCATGTGTGCGTTATACATTTATGAAATATAATAATATGTATATAATAATGTGGGACATGATGAATCAACTGAGACTGGGCCGATATATTACGGGCAAATAAATAATAGTATGTCAGGACTATGTTTTTATAAATGTATCACATGCACCTGCAGGCCCTAATGCAGTTAGAACTTTGTAGTAAAAAAGTTCTGAAAGAGAATTGATTGCCCTTGAAAATGAGCCCGGCCCGAAGTCGTCATTCCTTTCCTTTGCCCGTCTATGGGTTAAAAACTTTGCGCTCCCCTACCTTCCCTTCTAATCATCCGATGGCGAAAAAATTTCTTCCCCTACCACTTTCCTTCCTGGTGAAAATGATTTTTTCTAAAAAGAAAAATCGGTTTTTACGCAACCATTTATTTATTTATACCGAAAATTATAAACAAATGATAAAACGTTCAAGTAGCAACATTACTACACAATGTCACTTTTGCTGGGCGATATGTGGCCAAAATTGTGGAAGTTACAGCAGTTTTAATTTGATTTTCGTTTTCCCCTCCCCCACCCCTCCTAATCGACCTAGCCACTTGAAATTTGGACACAGTACTTTGGACCCGACTACCTATTGGAGAAAAAAATGGCAAGTCCCTAGTCGCTTTCTTCCCGGCAAAAAACGCGAAAGTGGCTCTCGGTATGTTCTCGCCGCAGCGAAAAATTCGTATACAAAACCTGACTTTTAAATTACAATATCTTGAGAACCGTTGGACCGATTTTGACGAATCAAAATTTAGTTTACGCGCAGTTGCGAGCCCTTTATGGAAATACATAAACAAAGAACTGTCATGGTTGACGGCCAAAAAAGTTTTGAGAACGGAAGTAGATTCTCTTCCGAAACGTTAACTACCTATAGCTTTGATTTTCAGTTTTTAGTTTATAACATTGTTCTAGTTTATATATTTTTAGGTGTGAGACTTTTTGAAACAGTCAAGTAGTCAAGAACCAACCTCTGTCTGATCCGTTTGGCGCAGAGGTTTTTTCATTAAAAATTTTTTAAATATTTTTCAGTGGCAAAATACCCAATAAAAAGTAAGAAAACCCTTTATTTTTACCCTATACAAGTTTTCGATCCCAATCAAACTAAGCTAAAACTGATTTCCTGTATCTTTATATGTAAATTCCCCCCTCCCCCTCCACCATCCGTAAGTCACCCACACTAGTCACCAAAAGTTTCGGGAGGTCCGACTTTATAATATCACAAACAAAAAAGTTAAAAAAAAAAGGTTTTCACTTCCGATTTTACGTGCCAGATCAACCCCACTAATATTTATGTTCGATTTTTTAATCCTCGAAGTAAAAAAAATGTATAAGTTTGAAGCCTTTGTCTATTTATCTGAAATGTATTTAAACAGTTTAAACAAATTTCTTGAGCTTGATAGGTTTAAGTTAAAAATTTGAAAATGAAAGTTAAATTAGAAATTTTAGAAACCCCCGACACAAAAAATAAACCTTTAGAAAGAAACAAATAATTTATATTTACTGGCTCGAAACACTGGTTATTGCTCTTTCTGTAAATTTATTGTTGGACCGTGGATTAATAGATTTTAGTTAGGTAGGTAGCTAGGTACATTATTTGTTTTACTACAGATATCATCATTATTCGACTGCTGGCTGTTTGTTGTTTATATCCACAGTAGGGTGGAATGAAAAATAGTTTCGTTTCAAATTGTTTTGCCAACAGTGTCAAAATGTGATCGACCTATCTTAGCATCTTCAGGTTCCTCACGGGACCGAAAGTTTAGAAATTTTACGTTCGTTGGTTTATTTAAAAAAAAAATTATTCTCTGGTAGACATAGTAGGTACTTTTTTAATAAATTTAATCTAATTATTCTACAACAAGGAACCGTTAGATTGATTTTCTATGTTGCTGGTTCCATCAATATCAAATTTTATGTCTTCTTCTCATTATTAGTCACAGTGTCTTGACAGATTTTTGTGATTCATTTAATGTTCTGTTTGGCCTCTCTTTGCTGTATGGTATGTCTAACAGCCTCATGCCATCTACTGCAGCTGCCTGATATAGGCGCATGGCGTCACGATGGGTCTTTCCCATTAATTCAATGGTGGCATCGGCCCAACATTTTGCTTGTCTTTCTCTTTGCCTCTTGCAATCTTTGCCTCTTGCAATCTTTGCCTCTTGCAATCTTTGCCTGGATAATAAAACATCCTATATTGTCCTCTCTCCAGTTGATGTTGCCAAAAAATGAGAGAATTCGAGAAAAGATATGCTGGTTTTCCATTTGGAAGACGTCCTTCTTGGAGAATCGAACTGTTGGTGTGAATGCCATCTTTCTTTCCGTGCAAATCTCTCATTTCTGTGTCAATATTATCTAGGAAACCAATTGTACCTTCCTAATCGTTTTTCATTTTCAAGGCAGAAGAGTTGTGACAACTTATGTCTAAGGTAGTCTGACGCATCAGCAAACATTTTTCTTTTCTGTTCTAGCGGGTTCAGTATTTCCTGTCAATGGTCAAATAACTTCAAAGTTTACGACTGTATTGTGCGGTAATGTTAACATAAACATAAACACCACACTTAGTAGACAACCCCAAATCCAAAGCCTCTCATAGTCTGTCCGGAAGGGGGTTACACATTTGAAAAAACGCAGACAACATTACCCACCAACATTGCCAGTGCCGGTGCTGGGGATCGAACCCAATACACGTTAGGCAGTCTGACGAGCGCGCTCGCCACTAAGATGCTTGGCCGACTGAGCTACCGTGCTACATGTGGCATATCATTCAATATCTTTTTTAGGTCGAGGAATAAGAAAATAGCATTAATTTGTCAAAAAACAAACCATGAGTGTTTTATTATTCGAAAATAATAATAAGCTTAATCTGAATATTAGGCTTGTTTTATCAAAACGTAAAAATCTATGTTGTAAATGTAAAGTTGGTGTACCGAGTTAATTTTTAACAACTAGGAACAAAGGAAGCAATTACAGTAAGAAACTCACAATTGAATTAAAAGGAAACTAGATATTTGAAGTATAACAAAAATAAAAAGTAAGAATCAAACTTATATAATTGACCTTCATAGTCACTTCCAACTATTGCTTAATTTTGGTATGTGGATTACAGCACTTTTTGGCAGACGCACTGAGATATTAAGCTGCATGAAATATTACTTGCCTGGCAAAGGCAGTAGTAGGTGCTATTGCAGCATTCTCTGGAATGGCAATTTGATTACGCCCTTTGTTGTCTTCGTTTCTGTGGCATTTAAAAAATGCTGGATCTATGACTGGTAATAAAGAATTAATTGCAGATAACCATAGCATAGCTTAGAACAAAGCACACTGAGCATTTCCTGCTAAACATTCAGTAATGGTGAAAGTGAAGAAAATGAAGAAGCTCGTAGCTGCATGTAACACATTTTTTTTTCGTCGTAAGAGAAATTTTTTATTGTCATGCCAACAGCATTTTTTATATTCTATTATAATAAGCAGTAGTTGATGTTGTACATTCATTTATTACCTCTGTCATACTATTTTCATTATTATCCAACTTTTGGAGCTGTTTACCACTTTAAGATTAGTTAAATTGTTACTTACGTATTGCAGTGTTACATTTTCTGCTAATTTCAAATGGACAGTTATTCTTTTTTAATTATCCGATACTACAAGTAAATACACTTATCACAGAGATAATAACTATAAATAAAAGTTGATAAAAATATACTATAAATTATAAAGTATTTATTCGATATCGCGGAATAAGTATAATAATAGTAAATAACGTAAAACTTTTAAGTAATAATAATATTGAATTTATCACATATATTGAACTTTCATATCATTACTGCTCTAAAAAACCAAACAATACTTTGTCACTCATAATTTTTCCATCCAACAACTCTCTAGTCTCTCGTTGTTTCTCACCAAAGAGTCTGGAAAATTTAATTACATCGAATGTGCACTTATTTATATAACAATAGTCCTTTGAAGGTTGTAAAGTAAACAGGAAACATAGCCATGATAACTGAAAATAATTTACGTTTTACTGAACTGAACATGTATCTCTTTAATAAAAAAAAATTGTGGTGAAGCTGTTATATAAGTATTTTAAATTTTAAGATGAGGAAAAACTCTGCGGGACTCCAGCGCTTCCGATAATGCATTATTGTAATATAGTATATTTTCTCCTTAGAATTCCTGCCTTGACAGAGTCAAATATTCTAAAATTATCTGTTTTACAGTGTATGGTGATAGCTTCTGTTCTTGTGGGTATCGAGTGGCAAATGTGTTAGATATTCTTGATGTTACTTTATTAAATTCTCCATAAATAATAAACAAATCTAAAAAGTCTAGATGGCTGTAATTTAAACGTGCTGGCGTCTTTTTACATAATAGAATGACTGACATTAATGATTGTTTCTAATTATGGCTAAGTTGATGGCAGTTTTTATTAAAAATTCTTGAACATTTCAGAAAATCGCCAATATTTCAAAAAGTTGTAATTTTAACCACTACAATGCCTATACTAGAAAAGAGGGAATTTAGTTGTGCACAATTTGATGTTAAAAAATGAATTTAAAAAAATGTAATGTGAAAAATAGAATACTTGGTATACTATTATAGAATTTATTTTTATTGTAGAGACTAGCTCATCTTGTGTTCTTTCTACGTGCTAAAGAGCAATTGAGGATCTCCTACACGAAGAAAAATATCTCCGAAACTGCTATGTTTAGGTATAGCGTGTGCTACATGTTTCGACTCGAGAATTTCATGGTCATTTCAAAAAGTCGTAAATAAATAGGGTTCCATTTAAAATAAGCAAGTTGGAATTGACTTCTGGTATAGCCGGAAGTGCCACGATCTTAAAAATATTTTAGCCGAGTTGCCCCCATCAACATTAGTTTACTACTAAATTTTCCAATGTCTACTTTTCGAGTTATGGATCGGCTCAGTTCGTCGTGAGACACCATGTATAACGAAGTTGTTGTAATAGGCCCGAAAATAGAAATCAAAATTTTCAACATGTATTTGTATATGTGTGTATGTAGTATGTACATATGTACGTGCATGTATCCTTTCTTCCTGCACAAAATCTCGCGAATAAAAAACTATATCGACTTCATTGTGGTGCCTGCCAATCAAAGCATATTAATGTCAATATAATCTGAAAGAAATTTCATCAAATTAAATCCAGCCGATTTTGTGTTTAAACAAAATGGCTGCAAAGAAGTGAATTTTAGGATTTCTTGAAAAAGATTTAACCAATCTAATTTGTTCTGGTGGCAAGTGCATGCTTGTATTAATAATAATAATAATAAAGTGCTTTATTTATAAAACCAAATGGCGATCGACCGAGGTCCTTCAGCCAGTTACATATTTTGGATATATTTTACGTATAATTTTATAGGGAGGCATTATCTTGATAAAAAAAAAAAAATTCGAAACTCTGTGTGCAATTATTCTTCATTAAGGAGTTCCAATATGGTTTTTTCGGGGTATTTGTGCTTCGGGCGTTGTTGTTCTCGTGTCCTGTATTATTATTATTATTGATATTCATATCATGCTGCTAAGTTGGCCGTATGGACCTCAAGGGCCGCACTTAGTTACAAAACGTTTGTAGAGTCCTTATGCACAGTAATGTTACACTCAAAGTCACACCCACCCCACAGTTTAAAATGGTATATTCTACACTTTTTTTTTTTTCGTTTACTGGTAGACGCTGACGCTTGCCAATTCCTTGGTTGTCCAGACTGCGTGCTGCTTCCCACGTTTCCAAATTTCATCCCTATGATTTCCAAGCTGGTTAGCTTGTTCTTTTCCATTTTATGTTTTTACTATTATATTGTTTTATTGGATGTTTTTTTTTTTTTTAATTCAGCAGTAAATTCTGAGTATAAAGCGGTCAATTTGTTAGGTCAAATAGTTTTTGACAAATGTCAATTTTTAAGATAAGAATTTTTAATGAACTCTTGCGTAAAACTTAGCAGAAAAATTGACATACGTCAAAAACTATTACAGATAAGTATTGATAACCTAAACACTTTATATTCAGATTTTAATGCAGAATTTAAAAAATAAAATAAAATAGAAATTGGATATATCCATTTAAAAAACAAAGATGGCATCAACTTCTGGTATTTCCGAAAGTGTCGCCATTCTGAAACTATTACTCCAAATCTCAAATGTCTATCTAATTTGCAAGTGGGAAATATTCTAATGGCCGCCTTAAAAGAATCACCCTGTATATAATTTACCTAAAAATTTTTGTATTATTTCATAGATAAATAACACAATTTTTATTTTTATTTATTTTAAGGTTGAATTGAATAGCATAAGCTAGATATACTTTAGGGAAATTAAATTTCTATAGTTTATCTCAGTTTAAAATGCAGTGCTTGTAAATATAGGGAACGTGTATCCTTGTCGCTAATTGGTGCATTTGCAAGCCAAGTTTTCGCAGGGTAATTAGTAAATGAGAACAGATTTCTTATTTTATTCTGACTGCAATAAAATAAGATCATTTATGCTGTAAATTAAATTAAATAAATTCAGTGTATTTATAAGATAGCCAAATGCCAATTGAAAGTGAATTTAAACCGTTACTTTTTATTTTGTGTACCAATGGCCTTGAGATGGCCTCGACGGGGATTCCACATACTTGGGAATTCTGATGTGCCTATGTAAACTTTGCTTTGCTCAAAACATAAACAACTGCAAGCTACTCTGAGACCTACTATAGTTGTCATTCTTTAATTCAAAGACCTTTTATTCCTATTATTATTACATAAAACTATTTTTTTTGCAGGCTGTTGGGAGCAATCAGGAAAACCTAATGAGTGTGACAGATCAGAGTGCCTTGCTGATAAAAAACCCCCAAAGGCCATGAACCACACCAAGTTTTGCTGTTGTTCGGAAAACAAGTGCAATGTAAACTTTACTGATGCCTATGTACCTGTAGATGATTCGTCGCCGCCCGATACAGAATTACCTCTGAAAGATAGCCCAAATCTTATTATTTATATAGTTATTGCTGTAATCTTTGGTATTTTGGTCATTGGACTAGCTTCAGTGTCATATTGGTGTTGGAGAATGAAACCTAAGAAAAATGATGTCGAGAGTGGTCAGCATCCTTTGCCACCTCCCGCTGAATATAGTTTGGACAAACTTAAGCTTTTAAATGTAATAGGTAAGTCATGAAGATTAGTTTCAATAGATTTATTACTAGAATCCCCATATAAATCTGTTAACATTTTGTCAGTAATCTTGTCCTTTCTTTATTTCAAGCTTGGTAATCGCCATGTTAAGAAAATGCTTTTTGGTCATGTCTTGCCTCCTAACGTATCAATTCTCATCTCTGTACGCTCTTCTTGAGAAAGAATGTATTAAAATATGCCATTTTAATAATGCATGTAATGCATTATGTCATCAGTTTTGTCGGAAACAAGTGTTCGGACGTTCACTTTTTTGACACAATTGCCAATTTTTGAGGAACCGTATCTCGAAAAGTTCTGGATGTATGGAACTCGGTTTGGGCTTTAATTGTAGCAAATTTAATCTACTTTAAAAAGGGAATAACAGCCTTTTCTGTAGGACGCATAGTTTAGGAGATATTGAGCAAAAACAGAAACAAGTGCAATAATTTTGCTGTTTTTTGGGCATAGCGCAGCTCGTACAGGTCTCTCGAAGCTGCAAACTTGGTTTCTTACTATTGACAAAAGTCTTAACAACATATTAAAAAATTAGAACATCCTAACCTTTTGCAAGGTCGGATGTGCAAATTGACTGACCTAATGAATTAGCTGTGTACAAATAAATAAGTTGTGGTTGTTGACCTTTAAGTTGTATGAAAATATAAAGTTCCTTTTACCTTCTTACATGATAAAATAATTTATACGAATAAAAATAGTTTGTTTGATGTTATTAGGATTATTCTGTCTATAGTACTTTATTAAAATAAAGCAACAACAAATATTTATTTATTTGATGAGCAAATCAATATTTATTTAAGAAATTGGCTGATTGTTTATATTATGAGCTTATTTTTATCTTTTTCTTTTAAAAGTTTCAGAATTATATCTAAAATTACATAATGATAATATCGGCAAACAAGAAAATGTCATTCATTTCACAAATCAAATCTATGTAATCTAATTGTAATCTCTGTAAAGTATGAAAAGAGCAAATATAATTAATTTTATGCCGTGGTATATTTTTTTAATTTAGTAACAGAAGCGAGACTTAATGTCATTTAGCATGTAGTCCACAGAAATTCAACGAATATAACTATGAAGTCATAAATGTAATTCAGTTAATAAGAAATATACACTATGTAAATTAGTTAAAAGAAACTCAGAACATATAAATATGTTCAAACATTAAAGAATACAGGGCTAGATTAAAATTTCATTAATGGGTGCAAAAGAAAGCAAAGTAGAAGAAAACAAGTTGTATGCCTAAAATCAGTGATTAACGAAATTAGTAACAAAAAGTTAAACAAACCAGATCTGAAATGAATAATTAACAAAAATAATAATGAATCATCTGATAAGCAACAAATAAAGAATGAATTTAGCAACTTTTGCAATAGCATAAAACACTCTCTACATAGACAAAATGACAACTGTTCAATTTAAAAGTGTAATACTATCTCTGAAAAGCCCAGCTTTAAAACAAATAGTTGACCATGTGTCAGAACCCTTTGCACATATTGTAAATAAAACAAACAAACAAAAATTGGTTCTTTGGAGATCTGGTCAATGCCTACGATATTGTTAATCATGTATATTTGTCATGCATGGAGTCAGTGCCGGTTTTAGCACTACCAGCTCCCTGGGTGAGATTTCTACAGCGCCCCCTGCTAGGATGCCAGGGACGGGATTAAAGAATTTGCTACTTTACGCAATAATGTTAGGGAAACCGCAGGGCCATCGAGAGAAAATCGGGACCCAGGGGGTTGTAAGCCCCGCTCATCAATATAACTTCGAAAAGCGGAGGTGGCTACAACAAAATATTTATCTCGATTAAAATTTCGAAGATTTCGAAGATCGGAGTTTGACATTCCTTGCAATAACATTTTTATCTTAAGAGAAGATTTCAAAAAGCAGGGGAGTTTTCGAAGAGGAGAGTATTCCTTACGAAAGAATACTTCTTACTAATCTCGGTAGAAAATACGTTAATCATTGTAGAAAATACAAATTACGATTTTATTATTCTGATTATGCCTGCTGCCCCTGAAACTCTGCCGCTTTATGTTCCTGCATAATTGATGTATTTGGTTATACAGCGCTGGCTGGATCAGCGGACATGAATGGACATGTCTTGCACCCTGGGGGCTTGCCCAATCGTGCCTTACCCTAACGCCGCTACTTCACGGAGTTGTAAATAAACTCCTGACTAGGTATGTCTTTCTGAGATAACGTTGCATAGAATTGGTCAATATTTGCACTATTTTTCATACTGTCAAATGTGACTTACCTTAGAGAACTTCATATATTTTATAAAACTCTCCATTCACTAGCTAATATCTCCTTTTTCACTTCTTTTGGTAAAACTTAATAGAATAGAAGAAATACATACAATATTTATCAAGTTCATTTTACAACTGAGCAGAAAACAAACTCCAATCTGATCGGCCGACTGCTATTCGTTCGTGCATACTGGGATCAATCGGCTGACTGCAAAATTGTCCATGTACGCCAATCTGATCAGCCGGCTGCTAATCGTTTGTGCGTGCTGGGACCAATCGGCCGACTGCAAAATCGCCCATGCGCATGTAAGCCTTTTATATATAAAGCGGAGAGAAAGTCAATATATAACACATGAAGACATACGTGGGTACTCAACCAGAAATAATAAAAAAATTAGACTAACAAAAACCAGAGTAGGCTGTACCTACCATGGAATAAAACTTTTCAATGTCCTACCAGAGCAGGTCAAAAATCTAAACTTCAACTCCTTTAAGCATAAACTTAAACAATATTTAAAGAATAAAGTGTTTTATAGTCTTGAGAAGTTTCTCCAAAACGACTTTGATGATTGGATGACACTTTCAAAATAAGTTTTAATGTATACCGGGTGAGTCACGAATTACGCTCGCCCCGATATTTCCTAAAATATTTGGAATAGAAAATTGAAATTTGGAGGCCTTATTACACGACTAAAATGCCATCTTTTCAATAAAAAATCAAGTTTGGTGCACATCCGGTTTGACCGGAAATGCCCACAACTTTCGATTTTTAAATGGAACACCCTATATATTTTTACATTGTTGGAATCTAGAGGAAATTTTTAATACAATACATCCATTTTGGTCACTTTTTGATAAACATTAAAAATTTTATTAAAAAATCTATTTCTGAATCCAGAGTTCTGTGGAGCCCAAAATATATTTTAGTTTGTGTGCTACGTTACTATAAAAATAAAAAGAGCAATATGATTGCATTACTTAATTCTCTAGAGGCGTTTAAAATTTTTAATTGTGATTTTTACCCACTAACTCGGTTTTTTTAAATGGGAATTTAATCGTTCACCAACATTTTTAAATACCTCATTTTCATACGAATCTAATGATACCAAAATTTGGAAAATCCGCTCAGAAATATTTGAGATACAATGCAACCAAGCTTTTAGAAACATGCGGCTAATAGATAATAGATTAGTGGGCTTTGGAAACTAAAATGGCACATTTCTGTGTAAATCTGGTAACCTAATAACATTGGAAAAGTCATATATATTTTGGGCACCACAGCACTCTGGATTCAGAAATAGATTTTTTAATAAAATTTTTAATGTTTATCAAAAAGTGACCAAAATGGATGTATTGTATTCAAAATTTCCTCTAGATTCCAAAAATGTAAAAATATATAGGGTGTTCCATTTAAAAATCGAAAGTTGTGGGCACATCCGGTCAAACCGGATGTGCACCAAACTTGATTTTTTATTGAAAAGATGGCATTTTAGTCGTGTAATAAGGCTTCCAAATTTCAATTTTATATTCCAAATATTTTAGGAAATATCGGGGCGAGCGCAATTCGTGACTCACCTATAGTAGTGGAATTGTTTTTGCATTGTTTCAGATTTTTTTCCCTACTTGTATTTTTTTATTCAATTTTAATATTTTAATGTCATTATTATATATTTTTTGTACCATTTTATCTTATTTACTTGACTTGTGTAAGTGCTTTGTGCATGTTGACATCAATAAATGAGTATTATTATTATTATTAAACCTGTAATCGGGCGATTATGATCGCTTGACTCCACAATCCATGCATTGCCATACAAAGTACACTCTTGCTTTATGTTATACATGATAAAAGATGTATTAGAATTCCTAGAATCTATGATTTATTAACACCTTTTAAGTTGAGCGTAATTTTTAGGTCAAGGAAGATATGGTTGTGTTTGGCGTGGTATAGTAGAAGACCAAGAAGTTGCCGTCAAGGTATTTCCAGCTCATCATCGTAACTACTTTCTCAACGAACATGAAATTTACAAAGTGTCTGGGGAAAATCCGGCCTTGTTGAAGTGTTTCGGGGGAGGAGAATATGCCATAGGACCTGGAGCACCTGCCGACTATCTGCTTCTCCTTACTCTAGAGAAGGAATGCTTACAGGATTATCTTAAGAACCACACTCTCGATCTAGCAACTTTAAGTAAAATGAGCTTGGGTATTGCCAAAGGCCTGGCACATTTACATTCGGACCTTGGGAAACCCTGCATAGCTCATAGGGATATTAATAGTAGAAATATTTTAGTTACGCCAGATTTAGCATGTTGTATATGTGATCTTGGGTTAGCCGTTATTCCCAGAAGGGCAGAAAACAAATCAATTAGTGAAGCTGGTGAGTATTCCGTAGATTATATTTCCACTTAGAGGTGATTATTAGTCTGTATAATTTTAGATGAAGTACCCTGTATGTTGATTTGAAATACAGACATTAAGTAATGTAATCAAATTTATAATTACAGGCACTCTGCGCTATATGGCCCCGGAAGTTCTTGAGGGCGCAGTAAATCTTCGTGACTGCGAGAGTGCTTTGAAGCAAATAGATGTATACGCATTAGGCCTAGTTTTGTGGGAGTTGGGTTCAAGATGCTCGGATATGCAAAACGCCGAACCTCATGCTTATTCTCCTCCATTCACTAAAGAAGCCGGAGAAAATCCTACTCTTGAACAGATGCAAACTTTGGTTAGTAGGCGAAAAGTTAGACCTTTGTGGCCTGTATCCTGGAAAGATACTTCGGCGGCTAGGCTACTATGTGAAACTGCCGAGGACTGCTGGGATCAGGTGAGATTTATATTTGTTAAATTTATTCACAGATAAAAATTAAATTATTTGCATTTTTAATGCAAACTATAGATGAACAGTATTCTTATTCCATTTTAATAAATGTTATTGCAACGTTGGTTAGGTGCAAGTACCTGGCCACTTCGTTCACCAGATTTGACTCCAGTTGATTTATTTTGTCAACGGCTATTTAAAGAAATCGGTGACCTTACAGTTGAAGATAATCGGGCCATGTACCTAA